>MU223136.1:4762607-4777013 GCA_018584345.1 Thuja plicata | reverse complement strand
ATTGCATGTAAATATAAAATGAAGATAAATGCATGTTCTCTCTTTTATTATGAAAATTAATTAAATAAGATTTTTTAAATAATAAGTATTTATAAGATCTATTTATTTGCATGTTATTTAAGAAAAAATTATTTATTTGTATTAAAATAATTCTTGTTGGAATTTGCATGCAATAGTATTCTATTTTTAGAAATTATATTTTTTCAAAAAAATAAATAAATGAAGATTTTTTTTAGAATTCGCATGGAGTGGTATTTTATTTTTAGAAATTATATTTTTTTCATTTAAAAAAAAAAAGATTTTTTTTAGAATTCGCATGGAGTGGTATTCTATTTTTAGAAATTATATTTTTTTCTAAAAAAAAAGAAGATTTTTTTTAAAATTCGCATGAAGTGGTATTCTATTTTTAGAAATTATATTTTTTTCAAAAAAAAAAGATTTTTTTAAGAATTCGCATGGAGTGGTATTCTATTTTTAGAAATTATATTTTAAAAAAAAAAATTATTTGTAATTATATTTCATTTTTTAGTAATTATTAAATAGATTAATTTATATGAGGTGGATTTTATCAATTGGTCTATATAGGCTTGATGTGCATTTTCTTTGGAAAATTGAATTATATTGTTGATAGTAATTTTATCAGATAAACTAATTTGCATAGTGTTACTATAAATGAGTTTATCACTGAATGTTATTGCCTTTTTAGAATCGTACTCATTATATGATGATGTCATAGTCCTGATTTCCTGTACCCAACCTAATTTTGTTATGATATGTTTTATGGTCTTATGAGTATACTGTGGATGTGTTAGTGGTTATCGAGAACCTATGTGCTCCTGAATGGGTAGGATGTGATTTGTGGTTATGTATATCTTCATGTATTGATCTTGAGCCTAGCTAGGTTACTTAAGTGTATAGTGAGGAAGTAGCTTGCAATGGGGGTCTAGGAATCTAAGCGGTTAATAGGTAAACCCATTGGCAAGTTACTTAATAAGTGAAAATATAATACATTAAAGGGGTTTAAAATGAACTAATAAGATGTCTGAGTCTCTATCTATGTCTTGAGTGCTGTCGCATGATAGGATGTGAGTCGGGATCCTTGTCTACGTGAAAGGATCACTGAGCCACATAGTGTCACTTGGAGGCCAGGGTCAAGAGGTACTACTAGGGTTACCTTCAAGGTTAGACTTATGTGATGACACCTCCCTATATATAGCTTAGGTTATCCTACGTGTGTCAGTTACTTCTAGTGTTGTTTAGTATTCTTTGTTGTGGTTTAGATTGCTTCTAGAATCTTCCTTTACATTGAAGTATGAGGTCATGTGTACCTTGTTTTGTGTTCTTATTGTATACCCCGTGTGATGGGCCTGTTACTATCTCCTTAGCACGGTGGGAGTAGACCTTTGGTTCCACGTGGTCGGGTGGTAGTGATTCTTATTACCATTGAGATTTCAATGGATTCTTCTTCATGCTTGTATGTTCTTTGATGCAGTTCTATCTTCTGATTCCTTTGGAGACTCGTTCAGTTTCATCAGTTGTATATTAGTACCATATGTGTTTAATAATTATCATCCTTGGAGGATGCATTGTATTGATTATTATGTATTATTACATACCCTGTGATTTGTGCAGTGGATGTTGATTAGGTAGTGTACCTTATGGTATCAGTTGTATATGTAATCTTTACTATGGGATGTATGTTATTGGTTTTGGATTGTGTAATGTTTATGTCAGTTCTTTATTATGGTAATCGTAGATTAGTTTGCTTAAGTAATTCTACGTCAAGGAACCCTTAAGGAATGTTAATCATGTATGTGTTGTATTTCATGTACATCTTGTACTTCATTGTATCACTTCTGCATTGTTATTAATATTGTTTGTAAACATTTAAAAAAAAATTATTCCATGAACTTAGTGTCATGTTTAGCTTAAGTTCTCCTGGGTTCCCTGGCGGGGCATTACATCAATCTAGAGAAAATATAAAAATTTGAATTTTTAGTGTTTGACTAAGTTTGACCATTTGGTTGGATTATTTTGTGGGGTCTAGTTTGTGGAAAGAACAATCAAGAAGAAACTTGAAATATGCTAATTTTTAACCTTCAAAATGTTTTGTCAAAAAAATCATTTAGATAGGTATAAACATAAAACAAGCACTTTCTACCTACAAAAATGACTACAATTTAACACTTGTAATCCCATAGGTATAAGCTCTTATATTTATATATCAGATGCTCATGTGTTGTGTCCCTCTAAATCTAAGAGGTAAGTTGATGTATAGATGAATGAAGAAATATGCACTTAATAGGACTTTCAAGAAGTGGGTGAATAAGGGATCCCCTTGTGGAGACTTTCCCAACCTCCAATGAAAAAATATAGAAGCCTTCACACCTCACATCCACAGGTATACATATGGTGTGTAACTTTAGAGGATCATGCAATCCTCTTCCATTAAAAGTGTTTAGCTAAGGATAAAAAGTGTAGGCTTCTAATTTAACACTTTTTAGTTTGGTCCATGGCATCCCCCAAACAGTTTGTACACATGTAAGACACTTAAGTCCCTAGTTGACTATGCTAGATACTTAGGCATTATTCATTCAATCTAGACTATAATCAACCTATATCGCATGACCTTGGTAGGATAAGACCCAATTTTATTCAAAGTATTTTTTGTATACCAGCTAGGGTATTTATCAATTTGAGGTTGTCCTTCAAAGGGGAACACTTCCCTCCAAGTAGGCCTCTCTAAAGGAAAAGATAAAATTAATTCATTTACACCCAAGATCCAAAAAGGAGAGGGGAGAGGATATGAAAAATTATATCTTTTCATCATGTAAATTAAAGGGATTCTAAATCTAAAAAAAGGTGAAATATTTTAAGGGTGTACCTCCATAGACTATGTTTTCCAAGCATGTAAGATATGGGGTTCAATTGCAAATTCACACTTAATTAAAGTAGCTAATGTTTAACTACTCTAACATAAGACATTCCCTCCAAGAATTTGAAGATTATTTAAGAATGAAAGTGTTAATTTATTCAAAGCACAATAACCTACATTCCAAGAAACATGTTCATTCATTAAACATTCATTCCAAGAAATATTCAATCAAACCCAAAAAACATTAGGCGCAACCTACAAATTGTTAGTATTTTTTTTTGTTTCAGTCTTGGACGATCAGATATAGTTGCAATATTGACTAGCTATTAGTCAAAATTAGCTAAAATCCACCAAATATTCTATCAGTTAGAACCATAAAAAAACATGCAGACATCGATCTGCATAGATGAGGATCAACGAAGATGTCGGATCTAAAGTTGATAAAAAGAAAAAAAAAAACCTAAATTTAACATGTGTTAATATACCTAACCTTACCAAGTGGAGACAAAAAGTCTGAGGGTGTAGACGCTGAAGCTTGTAGATGTTGATTTGCAAAAATAGGGATTAAACCTATGGTTAGGACAAAAAATTGAATATAAAATATACCAAAAAACTGCAGAAAGTAGTTAAAAACTTTTAAAAAAAACCCTTAAAAACCTAGATTGCAACTGTGATAGGTAGAGATGCTATTTTATAGTCATAGATGCTGATTTGCATAGATGGTGATTTACAAGTGGAGACTCCTCTCTACGTAATAAAGACACAAATATTGAAATTTGACCTATTGGATCATGAAATTTTGGAAAAAGTTAAATCTTTTAGGGATGTGGGTCCCACCAAGTGTGCCATAATGCATGGGTGAGAAGTCCAAATATCTTTATTCGGGCATAAAAAATAAAATTTAGTATGAAAACATCTAATCTACACATAGAATATTCACCAAACATGCGATGAGCTAAATTGAGTGCACCCAAGACTCATTTGATTTTCTCTTTATGGAGATTTATGGGTGTTCTCTCCAAACACAATGTAATATCCCCAAGGATGTAAAGCTTAAAGGTGGATGGAGATACTATGAAAACTAATGGAGATCATATGGATTGAAATCTAGTATGAAGAACTAGCAAAAAAAATTCAACCAAATGGTGAGATTATGAAGCCAGATAACAATAGTATTCTATAATGAGAAGCAAACATGGATTCATAGATTAAACTGACATGCTATGCTATCAAGATTCAAAAAAAATCTAACATGTATATGCTCAAATTATTTATAATGGTTGAAAATAAACTAACATTATAAATCTACAATGAAAGATAACGGAAGAAATGTAAGAGGAAAGACTCCAATTTATATATTTTTGGGAGAGATGTGAGGCCTTGGATGAGGTGGAATCTATGTGGAATCCACATAGGAGCCACTTGGGAGACACATGGGAAAGGTGATGGCCATGCAAAACTCAACCTTGCTCACACCTATGTGAGAAACTTGAGGCAAGATATGTATTTAAGGTTGAAAGGCTCAAGGTTTCTCATACATGTGTGAGAAAATTTGGGGAAAGGAATATGGGACAACCTTGTAAATTTGTAGATGGAGAATTTAAGGAATTTGGTTGGATTTATTAGGGAGATTTTCTCACACATGTGTGATCAACTCATTAAGCACTAAAAAGTTAGGATTCACCTTTCTAGAGGCCTAGTCATGGATTAGTCTAAAAAGGTAGGCTTAGTGGGTGAAGTGATGTGTGTAGGCTAGACTTTAGGTCAAGATTTAAATTTGATTAATAACTAGATTGATCAAATCCAAGTTTATACGAATCTAGGAATATAGAGGGAATAAAAAAATTTAGATTTATTTAAAAGGGATTTTGTGGAGTACATGTATTAAATTAAATTTTATACAATAGAGGGAATATATTTAAATAAAATTTAAATACCTTAGGAGATGAACCTAATTAAAATTAAATAAATTTAATAAAATGGGTAGATGAAAAAAACAAATATAATTAATTATTGAAAACTAAGTATAATGTTGAGGGGAACATTAATTCAAAATTAATTTAATTAGTGTTAGAGTGATAAGGACATTTTTCAATGTCTAGAATTGTAAGGACTCTCAAACCTAAATAAAACTATCTTTCTCAAGGCAAAGAGTGGTGTGCTAGGTGAAATCATTCTTGTGATCAATGTGCTTTCCAAAGGGCGGAGTCTTCTCAATCTCTAACCATACAAGAGGAACAAAAAATATTAGGAAAAAAGTATGATACAAATCAGTGCAATGTTGGATTTCAATTCCAACAACAAGGGGATTTTTTTCTTATGAATTGGCAACAAGGGGAATTTTGTGGTGTCAATCATGAGAGAAATGATAGTATAAATCATAACAATAGGAGAAAAATAATATCAGTGAAGTGTGTTTCACCTTCTCCATCCAACCAAACTTCCATTTCAGAGGTAGTTGTGTCGAATCCATTAGTAGGTATACAACATGATGTTGCTTCTCCATTAAAAAATTATAATATACATTAGGGTAGAAAAAATCCAAAGGAGCCTTAAGCTTTGTTAATTCCAAAAAGAGATCGTAATGTTGCTAAAAGTCATGCCAAATCAACTCACATACCCTTGAATATTGTAAATAAATTGAATAAGGCCAATTCCAATATTTTTATGTGGATTGTCATGTAAATTATACCACAATTGGAATTTTTTTATAATGAGTTGAAGACTATAAATGTTCAAGGAAGACCAACACCAAAAATTGGAACATCGAATGAAGAAACAAGTCTTGTGCATCCTAGAAAGGAAGAAAATATAAGTAAGAAGGAAAAACCTTCCCCTTTTAATCTATCTTTAATTATTGGAGATAAAAGAGTTCATGATTGTATGATAGAATCAGGATCTGGTAGCTTAGTAATGCCAAAGAAGGTAGCTGACCTTCTAGGTATCAAGTATAAGAGTATGACTAAAGGGGTTTTTCAACTGGATGGTAGTTTTATCTAAATAATAGGAGTATTAAAAGATATCAAATTGACCTTGCAGGAATGCCCTGGTTGCACTTTCATCCAAAATATATCATTTATTGATCTTCATGTCCACTTTTCTCTTTACCTTTCTATGGAATTCACTGCCAAATTAGGTGGTTATTCCATTTGATTGGTCCTAGATATTATTTAGGACTAGATATTGAACAAAGGCTTCGATAAAAGTATATCCATTAGATCTCAATCACATAGAGCCCTATATGCCTAGCCCCATAAACATGAATTGTATAGAAGAAGAAGAAGAAGAAGAAGAAGAAGAAGAAGAAGAAGAAGAAGAAGAAGAAGAAGAGGTGAGAGGGAGGGGGGGTGAATCAGTGGCCTCAAAAATTAATCCAATAATTCCAACCAAAAATTTATATCTCAAATATAAACCTCTAGTTATCTTCAGTCCTACAATATGTATTCCTTTTAAATAATCTTATCAAATAACTACTGCTCAGAGTATATTGTTTATCCTTTTTCTTAAGCTTCACCAAATAGCAGTCTAGCCTTTACCGAAATATAGTAAATAACTTAGTGTTTACTGATCAATATTGTTTTAGTAATGTGTAAATAAAAACATCAAAGTAATGAACCATATACACATTTGACACATGTATTTTTAACATGGAAACCCTATTAAGGGAAAAATTACTTGGGATCTCTAACCCAAAATTTTCACTTTTTTGAAGTGAGCTCGGTGAAGAGCCAACCCTGTTAAAGGTTACAAACACACTGTTAAGTGTGACCTTGTTAGAGGATTTAAAACTTTTGGTTAATATTTTGACCTTATGCATTCACTATGCTATCAACAACTAAAATTTTTTTGATACTCCTTGGGATATATCTCAATATATGAAGGATGGTTAAATCCTACTTGATTAAGAGATTTTTTGAATCAATGGTTAAACTGAAATAGTATATGATCTATTCATAAATACAAGTTAATATTTGTAGATGTAAAGATCTATTGTAAGCTCATAATACCATTATGTTCAATGTTTCTCTTCTGTTCCTTTTCTCCATTTCTTTCTGCTCGATGAATGTTATTGCTTCTCTATTGCTTGGTGTCTGCTGAAATCCTTAGCTTTGTTCTTCAACTTGTATGATCAGGTCTGTATGAAGAATTCTATCTTCACCAGAATTATCTTCAACATTCCTCTTTTTCTTCCCCCATTTCTTATGAATTTCTTGTCTCTTTATATAGACATGATTTCATCATTTTTTGTCCTTATTTTCTTCATTGATCACTTTTTGATCTGTAAAGCTCGCCATGATTGCTTTAGTTTTAATCCGCAAATATCTCCTTGTTTTTTGGAATAAAACATGCTTTAAAAATCCTTTTTATCTTTAGCTTTTAACTGATCGATGAAAACAAAGTAAACAATCAGTTAACTCTATCTTTCGCTCCTGCCAACTAAGTTTTTTTTCATTTTCCTTACTTCAGTTCTTGTCAGTCAAAACTTCAGTTGTGCTTAGTGATTACTGTAGATAGCTTAGGAATTAACTTCAATTCTTTTCGATGACAACTATAGCTAGCTCGGTAATGCTTTCTCGAGTAACACTGTCTCGGATAACACTGTCTGTCGGCTAACACTGTGAACTTATGTGCTTGGGGTTCACTGTCCATCAGGGTTTACTGTCACTTGGTGTATATGATTATCGATGAAAAAAAAAAATATTTTCAGATATTTAAGTGTAGTTACATTATGTGTATGAGAAATCATACCATATCAAGGTTACATCAATGAAAATACAATACATTAACCAATTTATGTCTTGCATTTAATTCCTGTAGCTTGGTGATCATCAACTTTTTCATCTTTAAACATTCAATAATTTATAGTTAATCAATATCTCCCTTTCGCATTGATGGAAACATATTACATACTACTAATACAATATGAAATATACTAGTTGTAGTTCATCAATTTCTACCAAACTTATTTTTCTATAACCAATTGAAATGTATGACTGTTGGTAAGATCTTCTAGCCTAGATTTAATTCTTATAGAGTAATTTATTCATTCTTCATTCCCTTGACTGGATAGATGTAGAAAATTCTGATTCTATCTCTCCCTTTGTTGTATAATCTCTTCTCCCTTTTCTATATAGATACATAGTGTTTAATTTGTCCAATTCTCTCCCTTAGATGGATGTTTCTTTGAATCTTTCTCTGATTTTTTCTCTCCCTTTGATTGTTCCTCTTGTTGATGGATATTTCATATCTCTTATCCCTTTGATAGAAATATATTTCATTCAATACTTATCTCCATATTCATTAAGTACATCTCTCCCTTTTCATTAAGTACATCTCTCCCTTTGACAACAATGCCAAAATCTTTTCTCCTTTTTTTTTAATATATTCCTTGAATTTCCTTTCCATCAACAATATTATATCTCTAGTATTCAGTGTAGATAAGTAACTTTCTGCGTACTGAAAAATATTTGCATTCCATCAATTTTCTTGCATCAACATGAATGATCTTCTAATAATGTGTAGGCTAATGCAGCCTCCTAGTCAAATTTTTGACTAGAAGACAAGGGTCGGACCCCTAGTCTCTTTCTCAGGTACTCAAATGTATCTTTAGGGAATGGCTTTGTGAATATGGCAGCTAATTGTTCCTAGAAGACAAGGGTCGGACCCCTAGTCACTTTCTTAGGTACTCAAATGTATCTTTAGGGAATGGCTTTGAGAATATGGCTGCTAATTGTTCCTTGGATTGAACATATTCCAGTATCACCTCTTTCTCTTGCACTTTTTCTCTTAAGTAATGATACTTGATAGAAATATGTTTTGTCTTAGCATACATGATAGGGTTCTTTGAAGTGTTTATTGCACTTGTATTATCACAATAAATAATCACTAGCTCACAAATTTTCATATTCATACCTTCTAGTAATTTCATGATCCATACAATGTTAGATAAATTTGCAGAAGAAGCCACATGTTCTTCTTTTGCAGTAGATTGTGTGATGCATCCTTTCTTTTTCTTATCTATGTGACAATTATGTCACCCGTAAAGAATTCTCCTCCTATTGTGCTCTTTCTATCATCTAACTTTCCAGCCCAACCAACATCAGTATTGACTTGAAGCTCAAATTTGCCTTCTCTTTTATACCACAAACCATAGTCTTTGGTATCCTTTAGATATCTTAGAATTATTTTGACAACAATCATGTGTGATTCTTTGGGATTAGCATAGAATCTTGCAACTATTCCAACTACATGTGCTATATATAGTCTAGTATGTACAACAAACATAAGTTTTCCAATCATTGATCTATATAAGGTCTAATTTACCTCAATTGACTTGTCTTCTTTTGTCAGCTTCCATATGGTTGCCATAGGTGTTCCAACTATTTTTAAATCTTCCATATTGAATATCTTCAACACTTGATGTATTTGGATTGTGTGATGTAGATGTTTGCATCCCATTGAATAATTTGTAGACCAAAATAAAATTTGATCTACCCAAACATTGACATCTCAAAATCTTTGCTCATTTCATTAGCAAATGATTTTCATAACATATCATTACCTCTAAATATGATATCATCAACAAATATTTCAGTAATCAAAATGTTATAATCAGTATCTTCTTTTAAATATAGATTATTGTTTTCACTTGTTCTTACAAATCCAATACTTATGAGATAGGAGTGAATTATTTCATACCATGCTCTCCATGCTTGTTTCAATCCATACAAGGATTTTTGTAGTCTACATACCATGTTCCTCTTGTTAGGATCAACAAACCCTTCTGGTTGTTCAATGTATACCTCTTCTTCTAGAATTCGATTTAGGAATGCAAATTTGGCATCCATTTGGTATACCTTGAAACCTTTAAATGCATCATAAGCAAGTAGAATTCTTAATCCTTCTAGTCTAGCAATGGGTACAAAGGTTTCTCCATATTCAATATCTTCTTCATGTTCATGCCCTTTGCATATTAATCTTTCTTTGTTCCTTGTGACTTCTCCATTCTCATTTAGTTTGTTTCTGAATATCCATTTGGTACTAATGACATTTTTTTTTCATTGGGTCTAGGTACTAATGTCCATGTTTTGTTCTTCTCTATCTATTCTATCTCTTCATTCATAGAAATCACCTATTCTTCATTTTCAAGTGTATTATTAATAGATTTAGGCTTAAAATCACAAATTAAACATCTAGTGTTTAGTGACTTACTTCTTGTTCTCATTCCACCCTTTTTGTCTCCTATGATCTGGTACTATGGATGGTCTCTTCTGAAATAATTGGAAAGGATTGGTTTAGCTCTCTGTTCATCATTTTGATCATCATCTTGACCTTCATTTTGATCTTCATCTCTCGGTATATCATTGTGAGCAATTTTCTGATTTTTAGTATTTGCATCCTGATGCTCGGGTGTATTGTTCTATCGCTTAGTAGTTTAACATTGTTGTTCAGGCAAAGTGTCAGGTTCTCTACTGTAGAAAAACCTATAGTAGTCTTCTGGTTCCTTTCCACTTTCCTCACCATTTTTCTCAGCAAATTCACCCACTTTGACATTTGCACTTTCAATGATTTTGTTAGAGGATTTGTTAAGACATTTATAAGCTTTTCTTTTTGTAGAGTAACCTAGAAATATTCCTTCATCACCTTTGGAGTCAAGCTTTCCATTTCTATCATCTTTCAAAATATAACATTGACTTCCAAAAATTATGAAGTAACTTACATTGGGTGTGTATCCATACCACAGCTCATAAGGTGTCTTATTGGTGTCTTTCTTCAATTGAACTATGTTTAATGTGTAGACAGCAGTACTGACAACTTCTCTCTAGATTTTTTGTATGATGCCTTTCTCAATCATCAGTGTTCTGGCACAATCAACAATGGATTTGTTCCTTCTTTTAGTAATCCCATTTTGTTGTGGTGTTCTCAATGCTAAAACCTATATTTGAATGCCATGCTAATTACAAAAGTTAGTGAATTCATCATAAATAAATTCTCCTCCTCTACCTGATCTTAAGCATTTTAGTTATTTTCCACTTTGTTTTTTAACTATAGCTTTATACCACTTAAAAATCTTTATACTTCTCTTTTAAGAACATAATAGTCATCATTCTAGAATAATCATCAACAAAGAGAATGAAGTATATATCACCATAGTAGCTCTTTTTCTTCATTGGTCCACATAGATCAGTATGGACTAATTCTAGAATAGCATTAGATGTGTATATTTTTCTCTTGAAACTAGAATTTTTCATTTTACTTTTTTGACAATTCTTACACATGACATGGTTGGGCTTTGACATGCTTAGTAAGCCTCTTACTTTCCTTTTATTGCTTATCCTAATCATTTTTTCAAAATTCACATGACATAATATTTTATGCCACAACCATATGTCTTCATTTCTAGCCATTAAACAAGTGGTATTAATATCATCAAGATAGATAGGTTACCTTTTGTCTGTTCACTAGTTCTGATCAACCTTCCTAATTCATTAAAGATATTTTCATTTTTCTTCTCAAATGAAACTCAGTGACCTATGTTATTCAGATGTGAAAGAATCAATAGACTATAGTTAAATCCTTTTACTTAGTATGCATTTTCACATCTGATCAGATTATTCAACATTATGGTTCCTTTACCCTCAACCGGAAAAGGTGAATCATTACCCATTCTTACTGATCCACCATTATAATATTCAAAAGTTTCAAATTTTTCCTTATCTCTTATCATGTGGTGAGTACAACCACTATCAATAATCTATACATCATTCTTTCTAACCATAGATATGAGTGCAGTTTCTACATACCTTTCTTCTTTCTATGAATCATCATTCATAGAACAAATACCACCTCAATATCTTCATCAGATTCGGTGTCAGTCTTTTCATATTTATTCTCAGCTAGGTAAGAAGTTGTCTTCCCTTTGTCCTTCTAGTCTCAGTTATCTCTTATGTTAGATTGTCAATTGCTTTGGTAATATTGGTCATCACCTCTGTCAAAATTCTTTTCAAATGATCTTTCATAACTTTTGTCATCTTTTTCTTTTGTTAGGACATCTAGCAGAAAAGTGTCCAATCTCTTTACAATTAAAACATAGAAAAGGTAATTTACCTTTGTTTCTACCTTTGCCTCTCTAAAATATTCTAGCCATTAGTTCTATCATCATAGAATCATGTTCAAGATTTTCTCTCAATTGATCAATGGTTAGAGGTTCAGTAGGTAACACATATTTAGTACTCAAATACTATGTGACATCATCTCCAATACCTGGTAGGTGGAGTCTTATCCTATTTTTTGATGATGCAAAGTTATCCTTCTTCAACTTAGACACTATTAGGGATTTTTCTTGTATGAACCACAGTGCTAGAAATGACTACTCGAACACTATGCCTTCTAATACTGATTTAGAGACAAGAAAATCCTAATTTCTAAGGAATGGATAAGATCCTTCTTCATTTTTGAGCTCCACATATACTCAGGCAGGTTTTACCTCTTAAGATTGCTGTTTACACAGTATTTGTTGATGTGGACACTGATTTGCTATGTATCTTTTGTTAAACCAACTTGTGAATCACCTTGCAAATAACCAAGCATAACCAAATGCAAGATATAACCATACAAACCATAGTTGTAAGCATAACAAGAATCAGTGATACAAGTATTTTCATCTTTCTTCCTTTTCTTTATAGGAGGGATAACCTAGTTGATTCACTCTCCAAGGAATCACTATAATGGACATTGTCCTGCTGACATAGGTCCTTATGAGTTCAGTTTATCTGTTCTTAGTAACAAAGTATTATGATTGATTTGGTTTTGATATTTTGGAATAACTTAGACAAAGATAGATTATCAGACTGTTTTCTGAATCAGTGCCTATCCTTTGGGCTATAGAGTCAAAATAAGCTAAGATCTCATAGAAACAAAATACAGCAGATTGCCTTACAACCCACATACAATTCAGGTAAGTTGCCTTACAAGATACCCTGTCACCTCAAAACTATTGTATCAAATCCTTAAACAAAGCAGTATGCTCCCTGAAATTACTCACAAAACTTAGTTCTTTCCTTAAAAGAAATTTGCAAGTAATCAAATAGTTACCTTATAACCAGAATGTTTTAGAATACCTTGTAAACTTAACATAGAAGAGCATACACAAAGAATAAAGAGACAGTAATGGAGGAGAGTAAAATTGCACCATATATTATTTATATGATCCATCTTTCCATACATGAAAGATTATACAGCTTCAAAAGATAGACAGAAACCCAGAATATCTAATTTCTGTGATATATTATCTCCTTTCCAAAATGTTCCAACATCAAAGACCCTTAACAATTACAAATCTTGTGCTATATATAGGTTTTTGACCATCTTGGAAGCCCTTAAGGATGAAAAAAGCTTCGGATGGTCACTTGAAAACCTAACCCTAAAGTTACAAGAGAGACAAAAGAAAGAGAGAGAAGAAGCGGTGAAAGGACTGAGTCAAAAAGGTATAAACAGATATTTCTTGTTCTTCTCCTGATCTGGCGACTGCAATCAGATTTGTAGATGGTAGCTAGTAGTATTTATGCTGAGTCTGGATAGTTGTGCTTTCCTTCTCACCTACATCTTTCTTTTGTAATAACTGTCCTTCTTGTCTTTGAACAGTGCAATGCCAAGTGTTCACTTTACTCATCATCCAAAATTTCTTCTTCAACTACAGGCTTCTTTTTCTTTGGTGTAGTCATGACTTCCCAAGCCTTTACTTCATCATCTAATGGCCACTTGAAGTCCTGAGTACTCTGTACCTACACCTTTTGCCTGTCCCATCTTACATCAGTGATGTTTTTGACATCAAGTAGGAACCTGTTGATATCAGTCTCTTCTTTGAAGGCCTCATCCAATAATTTATTGAATCCCTCTATGTCAACATATGTTCCTAAAAGAAATGCATCTTCACTAGGCATCTTGGTGTCAAACTCACTCTTCCAGGCATCTATATCCTTTACTTGGTCATTATCTCCCTTTAAGGAAGGAATAAACCTATTGAAATCACTTGAAAAGAGACTCAATTTTGCCTCTATCTGGTTCAATTTTCCTTTGAAGAATGAGAGAGAAATGTTAACTTTTTTGATCTCATCTTCAACTTCTGTGACTATTGGAGGAAATTCTGGTCTTATGGCTTATAGAGATGACAATTTTTCAAACAAATTTGCCCTAGCAGACCACTTTGTGAAGTAAGGGTTCAAAATGGTAAGGTACCCCATTACCTCAGTATGCAATACTGGCAACTTATTATATGTATTGACTACAACATCAGCTTTGTCTTTTAGAATCTCAATTCTATGTTTTAGTATGCCTTTCAATGCTTTCAAAGCTATTGCATTTCCTTTTTCTTCATCCACCTTTTGTTCCACAGCCTCTTCTAACTTAGGCTTATCTTCAATCTGCATTGGTGGTGGTTGTGTAGGCACATATACTACCTCAGGCTTTGCCTCCAATTCATCTGTCAATGTCTTGATCAACTGATCCCTCTGGTATAGTTGTATGTGGCA
>MU223136.1:4705916-4760958 GCA_018584345.1 Thuja plicata | reverse complement strand
ATGATCTTTAATGGGACTCTAGTCCTGCTTGTCCCCAAACTCTGCACAATTGGATACACAATCCAATTCTGGAAAGCACAGTAGTCACACTCCCTGGAAGTATAATTCCAAACCCTGACCCAAAACTAGATAGGATTTGGTTCTGTCTGATAGAACCTCTGAGGAGACAAATTATGCACATCCATGATTACAAAATTTAAGTATAAGAGAAGGTGCATTAGGACCGAATAATGCAAGAATTTAGGCTCCTTCTCCTTGGGGTTCTTTAATCTCTTCTGGGTTGTAACAAAACCCTCATGCATTTCGTCAATTATATGCTGTATGTAATCATAGCTGGTGTTTGAATGCACCTCTTGCAGGTCTAGTACCATCATTAAGATGCCAGCATTGATTCTCTCTCCATCTCCATCTATCCCTAGCACTCTACATAGGGCATAAGCATTATACTTAATGTAGAAGTGTAGATCCTTATAATAATATGGATACGGCACAACCATAGGACCTAAGTAATTTTTCAATTCTTTTAACATATGCTTCTGCAATAAGCCTTTTGCAATACCAAGCTTGGAACTATACCTCTTCTCCTGCTTTGTCATGTCAATTTTAGTTGACATGGTGCTAAATAAGCCAAAGGCTTGCATGAATGAGTTTCTGTTTAAAATTAGCAGTGCAGTGCCATCATCCCTTTTGATGGTCTTCGTCAGGGCATCATAGTGATTTGCTAGGTCTATAAATAGGTCTAAATCTAAGAAAACATCAAGAACAAGCAACCTAGCAAGACCACATGTCCAAGGGTTTGATACTATGATGGGCTTATCAGAATTTTTATAGAAGTAGTTGAAAAGAGAGAAACCTGTTGTGCCCAGGGTCACAGCATCTTGAATATTCTTATATTCATCCAGGAGAACATTAGCATCGGCCTTCTTATTCTGCGTTGAACCTGGCAGGAGACGGAGAAACTCATCAGAGAAACTTGCTTTTCCTTTCTGTTCTTCTCCACTCCCTCCACTTTTTGAAGCAACACTCATAGCTCTGCTCATCCTTGCAACACCCTGAATCTCTTTCTTTCTTACCGATATTGAAACAAATCTATCTCAAATATTAGCTGACTATTTTGAGCACAATCTCCTACAATTTAGAACTCTCTGATGAACTTTGGAAACACTGCAAAATAAGCAGAATATCACTCTTCTAAAAATTAGCAACTTGGGCTCTAAAAATTGAAAGCACGGTGAATGAGAATGAATGCACTATCAACTCCTTATAGCCATCATTCAGAGTACGCAGCTCATAATTTGAAAACATTAGTTCTGCCATTAATTTGCCATACTGTGAACTTGAAAAACCTAGCCGTAGTTGTTGAGTTGACAGGAAATCAAATTTTCAAAAATGAATCCTTAGAGAAATCATATAATGTTTAAGAGAGCTGACATGTCACATTCTAATTCATTGTCTATCTCACATCTTAGCTACTCTTTTTGCACAGTAATCAAAATGCAAGCCTGTGATTGGTTTCCGAGAGATTTACTCTGTCACATCAAAAAAACTGCTGCCATTTCTTAGATCTTGTAATCAGGCGACTGCGTGACTGGATTAAGTCTCTTTGTTGCGGGCTTCTATCACTAACCATGGTTCCATCTCAAGACTTGGTGACAATGTGCTTTCTTAACTTTGGCTGACCCAAGTGATCATCTGGTGATCACGCAACATAACTGAAATCATAGTCGCACACAGTTAACAGTAACTCACCATTCTTTCTGAGACATCGTGACTAACCATTACCATTAACCTTCTTAGTTATCTCCATGTCGCTGAGTGTTTAATTTATATTTCAAGACTTCACGACAATGCCTAGTCGCCTAGTCAGGAGATATAAGCCCCAAGAATTCAACTTTACCTTAACATGTTATAAGCGCCCCCTTTACACTTCTGACGACTGCGCGACATACCCTAATCACCAAGTCAGGAGGTCTTTTCCCCTGGGGCACTTTTCTTCTTAGACTTTGCGACCATCATTGGATCTTCTGATTCTTTCATCTGACGGTTGTCACTTAATCGCTCAATGTTTCTTACATGCCCTTAAATCATTTCCAGACATCGCGATAGAAGGCAAAGCACCTTAGTCTCAAAGTCGCTGAATCCATTTTCTCCTTCTGGTGACCATGTGATAACCTTTTCTTAATAGCCACCCGCCTTATGACACATGTCACTCGATCATTTGTTCACTTACTGCATACTGGAGAACTGAGTCATCATCTTTTTTTGGCGACATCCCGACTAAGAAATACTGCAAACTTCAAACGGTTATTCGCGAAGTCTCGGTCAAAATCTGTTAACCGCTATTTCATTTTGAGACCATGTGACTAAAGGCCTGACTTAACTATTAGCTTTGGCTTGATTTGGCGATAATGTGACATGAAGTAATCACGAGGTCTCAGAACATTTTCATAACTGTTAAGAACTTCCCGTGATCACCCGACTAAGCAGTGGGTCCCATCTTTTACAAAGCTTTATAACATGGATATCTTGCGACTACTCGACTGAAAGAAATCGTTGAGTCTCAGAATGCCAAAGGAATATTCTGATTTTAAACGAGACCACGCGACACAAGGAAAATGCAAAGTCGGGAAGGCAATTGGAATATTTGGCTGGGGTAACGCGACGAGGCAACCTAAATTAAAACACATGCCTTAAGTGAATGAAAAAGTAATGTTGAAACATAAGACATGACTTAGGGTTTGAAATTCATCATTTAATCACTTGGAAGACTAAGGGTTTTCAGGGTTTTTCATAATGAGCTAGGTTTAGACTTGAAAACCTGAAAACATGGCAGAGGTAAGGGCATAATGAACAAGAGATAGCTGATTTGAGCACACCAGAAAACATAGAGAAAGACAAGGAACAAGGAGAACTAGCAAAAATAGGAAATACAACCAACAGACACATCCCTTTTTCTCATATTGTGATCTTTAGCTTAGTTTGTTAAACCTTCCTTTCAAGAACACAAGCTCTGTTACCAATTGTTAGAATAACTAAGAGGTAGGGGGGGTTAATCAATGGCCTCAAAAATTAATCCAATAATTCTAACCAAACCTTTAGATCTCAAATATAAAAATTTAGTTATCTTCAGTCCTACAAGATATATGCCTTTTAAATAATCTTATCAAATAATTACCACTCTAAGTATACTATTTATCCTCTTTCTTAAGATTTACCAAATAGTAGTCTAGCCTTTACCAAAAGACAATAAATAAATTAGTGTTTACCAATCAATCCTATTTTAGTAATCTATAAAGAAAACCATTAAAGCAATGAGCCATATACACATTTGACACATGTATTTTTAATGTGGAAATCCTGTTAAGGAAAAAAAATTTTGGGACCGGTAACCAAAATTTTTCACTCTTCTGAAGTGAGCTCGCTGAAGGGCCAACCTTGTTAAAGGTTACAAACACACAATTTTTTATTAACGTAAAAATAGGTTTTGAAAGGAACCCGAAACCTTTTACAAGAGATAATTAAACATAAGCAAAGACAACCCTTCCAAACATGAAATGCCTACTACAAAAAAAAGAGAAGGACCTGAGCATACAGCCCAAAACCCAAAGAAGCAGAAAACCAGTCAAAAAAGCACAGTTACTAGCAAAACTACCAGCAAAACACTAGCAAACCTTCTAGCGCAGCACCCAGCTTAATGCATTTTTTCATAGGCTTCATCAGCCTTTTTCTGCATGTTTTCCATCAATTCAATGGAATCCTTCAGCTTTAGCATCTCCTTTGGGATATCTGGAACTTTTCTTTTGACACCTCTATGAGTTCTAGTGATCATGCCCACGCTCTCAATATCGCCTTCCACCGTGAAAGTAGTTCTTTCCAGCAGACTCATTTCCAGGTAGGCATATAAATATTTGAGATTCTGGACAAAAAATTTCAGCCCTTCATTACTATGTTTCAGAATAATGTTTATCATATGCCCAATGTGACTGATTTGGGCTTTCATCTCATTGAACTTATCTTCAATAATTTCATTAACCTTTTCGGTAAGGTCATCATCTCTATTTTTATTGTTTACCTTAATCTTCACCTCCTTCTCCATATCCACCATTCTAGAATTGAGAGGATCCATAGCTTCTTGCATATTCTTGAGGTGTAGTGTCATCGTGTTCATTTCCTCCCCAATCCACATCTCCATATTAGCCCCATAGTCCTTTCTACACTTCAGGATTCTCTCATTGACCTCAAAGCCCACCATTTTGTAGTATGGGTTAAGGTTTTGTTTTTTCTTCTTCTTACCATCTTTCCTCAGAATTCTATTCTCCTTCGTTTCTTTTTCCTTATTCTCCTCCTCCTCTTTTTCTTTTTCATCCTTCTCTTCTTCCTTCTCCCTGTTTTCTTCTTCCTCATTTAGCTTGAGTTTTTCCACTTCCTTCTCCCTTTTCTCATCTTCCTCATTCAAATTAAGGTCTTTCACAGCTCTGTTATCATCCACATTATTGGAGTCCTCTTCATCTTTGACCTGATTCTCCTAAGAATTTTTAGATTCTACCTCATTTATCTCAGCCTCTTCCATTTTTTCTCATCCTAGGTCTTATCCTCATCAGTGCTTAGGGTATTAGGGTTGACCTCTGTCTCTTCCCTAATGTTCTCCATTTTCTTAATCTTTCTATTAACCCTCTTCTTAGGTTTCACTTGCTTGATATCCTAGTTCAACTTCCTGAAATTCCCTTTGACCCTTTGACGGATAGGGTCTGAAACTTGATTTTTAACATAATCAGAAATAAGCAGAATAAAACCTTCATGCAGAACCAGGTTCAAAGATTTTTTCTTGTGTTCTACAATACTATTATTCAGAGAGCTGAGCAAATAATAGGGGAAAGAAACAAGCTTCTGGTGCCTAAAATGATTTACGAGGATGAAATGGAGGTTATAGACTTTAGAATAACTACCATCCAGAGTAAAGTATTTGATCATCACAGTGAGAATGTGAGCCCAGTGACTTTTTATCTTTTTTATGTCGATGTAGTGTCCCCTACTTTTGGTCAGAAGGGCTTGCTCTTCTTCATTCTTCAGGAGGATTTTGAAGGCTTGGGTGCCCATCCTCTTATTTTCCCTATAAAACTTCATTCTGTCCACTGGAATACCCATTATTTTAGAGATGAGATTCAGGGTAAGAGGGATAGATTTACCCCATAGATTCACCCTCCCATTCTTCCATCCATCTATAAATTTCTTCATAATTTCCTTATCCGCACCATGTAGGCACTCCATGAAGTTCATAACTCCTCCTTTCCTGAGTCTTTTCCAAACCTTTTTCTTCAGCTTCCATTTCGAGTAGTCCATCGGCTCCTCCCTCTTCAAACCACCCCCCACCGTAGCATATTTTTGAACAAACAGGATACAATTTTGCAGAGAGTGGAGCTTAAGCTTTCTTTGGTTTCGCTTACTATTTGTGAGCCATGATCCATGTGAGTAGAAAATTCCAATCAAACCCACAAGCCTCGAATGAAAATAAGTGACACATTTGAAATTAGTTGTCATAATCATTATTAATGCTTGTTTGTGGTAAGCCTTCATTTTGATTTACCTTGTCGTACTTGATGAGATGCAAAATCTCTAAACTTAAATCCACCTCCCCATTCCATGATGTCATTGCATTACAATTAACACCCACATTAGCTAAACTATCCACAACCCTATTTCCTTCCCTGTACACGTGGGAAATAAAGATTTCTTTGAAAAGAAACAAAGTGGATTTAATTTTGTCTATAATGTGAGCTATAGTCCAGGACACTTTTGATTTGCCTTTGATATAGTTAATGATGTTTAATGAGTCTCCCTCCAACCAGAATTTCAAAATTCCTTTCTCTTTAGCCTGATTGACAATCATAAGAGCTGCCATAGCTTTGGCTACATGGTTCATTTGATTTCCAAGAGGAGCAGCAACTGCCCCCAGAAAATTCCCAACACTGTCTCTTAAGCATCCACCACCTCCAGCTTTTCTCAGATTCCCCTTAGCAGCTCCATCAAAGTTTCCTTTCACCCAGCCATAAGGTGGAGCAGACCATCTTGTATTTTCCCTCTTATCTAAAGTCTTGGTCTCTTGTTTAGTAGGGATTCCCCATTCAGAGCTTGTTATTTCCTAAAGATTCAAAAAGTTATTTATTTGAGGAAAAGACGCATTGAAGTTTTCCAGCATACCTCTGATTATATGGTTAGCCACAACTGTATGGGAGGATTTTTTTCTCTCTAAAGACCCTACTATTCCTCTCCTTCCATATCCTCCATGAGAAGCGAGGTAGGAAGAGCTTCCACATCTCCTTATAGTCTTTTCCCTTTTGAGGACACAACCATTGAGTAATCAGCTCCTGAGCACTATTAGGTTTGACCCAATCCACATTAAAATACATAAACACTAAGTCCCATACTTGGATAGAGAAGGGACAGTGGATCATCAGATGGTTACTATTTTTAGCTTTATAGTTGCAAAGGTAACATCTATTTGGCATGATGAAACCTCTTTTGCAGAGATTTTCCACCGTGAATATTTTATCCTGTGTCAGAAGCCAAAAAAACATATTAATTTTAGGGATAAGGTTGGAGTTCCAAACCTAAGCACTGAGAGGTTGGGAAATGCTAGAGAGAAGAAGGGTTGACACTGAAGCAACAGATAATTTTCCATTAGGTTCTGAGCTCCAGATCAAAGAATCCATAGAGTTGGTAGGAAACCAAGAATTGAGTTGGGCATTGATTTGAGAGAGATTACCCTCAAAGGAACCAAGGTCCACCCATTTTTTGTTAATCTAGTAGTCTACCACCCTTTCTCCCAAAATATCTTGGCACTCAAGAATAGCAAGACTCCACTCTTCATTCTCTTTAAGGGCTTTATTTTCTAGCCATTTATCCTACCATAAATTTATCTTCCTGCCATTTCCTAGTTTCCATTTCACTCCCTTTTTTATCAGCTCTTTTCCTCTATAGATGTTGTTCCATATAAAGGAGCCATTGAATTACTGGGAGTTTTTAAGCATGTCCTCAAGAGAATGGATATGGTATTTCCTTTTCAAAATTGAATTCCATTCCTTTTCTTCCTCAAAGATTCTCCAGCACTGTTTTGCCATTAGAGCCTTATTAGTATTCTTTATGCTTCTGATCCCCAATCCTCCCCATTTTTTGGGTTTGAAAACCACCTCCCAAGCCACAAGACTAAATTAATTTTTTTCCTCAACTCCCAACAATAAGAAGCACCTTTGGATTTTTTCAATCAGTTCAGCAAACTTGTAAGGGATCTTTAAAAGGCTAAGCACATAAATAGGAAGATTCTACAGGGTGGACTTAAGAAGTTGGACTTTCCCAGCAAGGCTAAGGGTAGCACCTTTCCAGCATGCAAGCTTATTGTGAAATCTATCAATGATCTTATTCCAAAAGACATCATCAGGTTTAAGACAGAGAGGAAGGCCCGAGTAAGGAGTCGGGAGAATCCCAATTTTATAGCCTAATATTGAAGAAATCTTCCTTTGTCTGTCTTCAGGAGTGTTACACAAGAAGAGAGAGCTTTTTTCCTAATTTATTAGTTGGCCAGAAGCTCTAGTGTAAGTATTCAGCACCTTTTTCATGTTTGTAGCTTCTTTAACTGAAGCTTCTCCCATCATTATTGTATCATCTACAAATTTCTCATGTGAGCATCTCAATCAGGTAGAAGAGGGTTGAAGCCCAAAGATCATTCCTTTGTTCACAAAGCTTTGGATAAATATTCCTAGACTCTCTGCCATAATAGAAAATAGGATAGGAGAGATGGGGTCTCCTTGCCTCAAACCTCTAGTAGGGTGGAAGAAATGAGAGGAGCCCCCATTAACCAAAACTGAGGAGGAGACCGTAGTAACCAGCTACATTATGAGTTTGATCACAACCTCATCAAAACCAAAGGAACTCAAGACACAGGGGAGGAATTCCCAGTCCACTCTATCATAAGCTTTAGAAAAATCCAATTTCATTAGAAAAACTTGTTTTTTTAATGTTGAGAGAGAGCGGATGTTCTCATGAACAACCATAATCGAATCCAGAATATGTCTCCCTGGCACAAAGCCATTCTACTTAGGAGAGATCAAGTTAGGAAGGATGCTCAATAATCTAGAAGTAAGGATTTTAGATATGATTTTATAAAAGGAGTTGCACATACTTATTGGTCTAAAGCCATCCATAGTGTCAGCTCCCGGTTTCTTTAGAATTAGAGATATGAAGGTAGCATTGAGCTCTTTGAGGATAGTTTTGGAGCCAAAGAACTCCTTGATAGTGGAGCACACATTTTTACCAGTTATTTCCCAAAAATGATGGAAGAAGAACATCTGAAAGCCATCTGGCCCTGGGGATTTTTCTCCTTCAAATGAGAGCATAGCCTTCCTAATTTCAGCTTCCTTAGGTATAGCTTTAAGAAAAGAGTTACTCTGACTGTCCAAAATACTAGGGATATAGTCAAGGAGTTTTATTTGATCCTCATGACCCAGATTTTGGTCCTTAGTTAAAAGGTCCATGAAGTACTCCATCATCTCCTTTCTAATTTCCTCTTCCTTAGTGATGATTCCTCTAGGTGCCGATAAGGAATGAATCTTGTTTGAGGCTTTGTGTTTGAGGGCTGTGAGGTGAAAGAATCTTGTGTTCTTATCTTTAGCTTTGAGCGATAATGATCTAGATCTCTGTCTCCAGAACATTTCCTCATTTGAAATTATATTGTGGTAATCCACAAGAACCTGCTGCTCTTTAGATCTCAAGTTCTCAGATAATCCCTCAGATTGAATTTCCTCTTGAATTTCCTTTAATTCCATTTGAATTTTGTCTTTAGCTTTGAAGATGTCCCCAAACACATTCTTGTTCCAACTTTTGATATTTTTCTTGACATTAGCCAGTTTTTTAGCAATAATAAACATTGCAGTACCTTCCACCTCAATATTCCACCATTCTCTAATCTTCATCTCCAGGTCAGGATGATCTAGCCAAAAAATTTCAAATCTAAAAGGAGCATTTCTTTTACCATCAAAAGGAGAGAAGGAAAAAGAGATAGGGAAGTGATTCAAACCTATTCTTGAGATGGAAGAGAGGGAGCAAGAAAACTGAGTGTACCACTCCAGGTTGATCAGCACTCTATCAAGCTTGACTTGAATGAGGTCTGCTCCCACTCTACGGTTAGACCAAGTGAAGTTTATGCCTTCCAGATCGACATCCATCAATCCTTCTTTTAAAATAAAGTCCATTAGATCCACTCTACTATCCACCTGAGACAAGTTACCTCCAAACTTATCTTCCTGCTTCAAGGGAGTATTAAAGTCTCCCATGATCTAGAAGTTAGAGTTGATGTAGGACTGCTTTAAACTCTGAAGTTTCTTCCAGAGATTGAGTCTTCCAGATTTCATATTTGGAGCATAGACATTAATAAGGATCCACTCAAACTTATCTTTGATACTTTGAAATTTTGCTACAAGGAAGTTTTTGTCTTCTTTGATCAAATTTCAGACTAAAGAGGCTTGATTCCAAAAGATAGCCAGGCCCCCTGAAACCCCTTTCGAGCTACTACCCAAATAGGCTCCATTTTTCATAAGTTTAGTTTTTTCAATTTTGTCTTTTGACATTTTATTTTCTTTAATCAAAAGCATATCTAAACTAGAATCTCTAACTAAGTTTCTAACTACGTCTTGTTTATGAGGACCATTTAGTCCTCTTACATTCCAAGTGACAATCTTCATTGTAAAATTGGTGAGCACACCTACTGGATGGTGAGCTACCTTCCATCTGCAATATTCTATTTTTCTTCTTCTTCTCTTTGTGATTTTTTAGATCTTCTTCCTCTCTCATTCTTCGGAGATCCTATGTCTTCTTTCTACTAGCCTCTTGTCAGAAAACCATATTTTTGGCTCCCTCCTTTCTTTGCCAACTTTATAGTTGAGTTCCCCATTAAGGTGTACTCTATTTTCTTTCCAAATAATTTTCTATATATATTTCCTATTGGAGTTTTAGGTCCTTTATTTCCTGAGCTTTTTTAATTTTTTTTTCCACTATTGTCTAGGAATTTTCCTTGTCCTACTCCTCACCAATATTCATCCTTCCTAGAGGTGAAATCAAAATTTTAGGGATAGAAACATTTGTCAGAGTACTCATTTCTACCTGGTTGTCTTGAATGTTACCAACCCTGACTATCTCCTTTTCCCTACTACCCTCCTTGTTAGGAATCTTCTGATCTTTCATCCTAGGGTTGTTATCCTTCTCTTCAACTTTAGTTTGTTCTCCTCTTTCTTCCTATTTTGGGTTCTAAATCTTTGGTTCTTTAGTCATTTCTTGATTACTTTTTTCAGCTAGGATGGGCTCTATCTCCTTCTGAGGCTCTTCATTTTGGGCCCTCTATGAGAGCTACTTCTCCTCTTCTTCACTCTCTCTTCTCATATTCTTCATTAGATGGAAGTAATGACTTGAATTCCTCATTTTTCCTTTTCCATTCCATCCTAGTTCCTTTTGGCTGATCTTGCTCCTTTTTTTCTCCTTGTTTAGTTTCAGAGGGCAGTGTTTCACCCAGTGACCTAATTTTTGGCATGCAAGGGCATAGACTAATATTTAACTTCTTGGGTCCAGGTTCCCAAATTAGATTTTAGAGTTAAAACTTGGGGGAGCTCTATGTTCTGTTGAATATTCACACAGATCCTTGCATAAACCTGTCTTGATCTTGAGTCTGTCATAGGGTCTATGGATAGGAGGTCACCAAAGACATTAGAAAATACCATAAAGATGTCCTCATGCTAGTATTCCAAGGGCAACCCTAGAAGGCAAACCCAGATTGGTGCTACCTTGAAGAAGCTATCATTGTAATCTAGACTTGTCATCCATTTTTTAAGGGAGAGAGAATTCTTTCCCATCATCCAGGGTCCCCCACATAGAACTTTGGATAAATCTTCTCCATTCAAAAACTCAAATGAAAAGAAACCTTTGGGCATAGCTGCTACATCCACTTGAACTTTCAGTTTCCATTTTTTTTCCACATAGGACCTAACAATGTCTATATTCGGTCTAGGACCCAAAAATTTTCCAACCAGAGAGGAAGCCATTAGATAGACCATGTGGTCCATTAGCTCATCAGGGATGTCTATCCCAAAGACTCCTTTATTGGGATCATTTAGGGTATATACTTTTGGGAAAAGAGATTTCCCTATAGGTTTGATACCAAAAAGACCCGCCCATTTCCTAGGAAGCAAGGGCAGTCCATGTGCCTTACCTTTAGCTGACTCAGACTCGTGTTTCAAGCCATTAGTCTTCTTTTCCTCTGGTCCCAGTACAATTTCAACATTCTTTGTGGAGCCCAAGCCTGGCCCACCCTTCTTCTTCTCTACACACAGCAGTCCGTGCTCTGTAGTCTCTGCTTCCCCTGATGAGATTCCCACTGCTGGCATAGGGATTTCTGCAGATCCAACATCTCCCAGCTTTCCTCCATCTTCCAGATTCAAAAAAACTCCTTCCCGCTCTTTTCTCCTCTCCCCGTCCCACTCGCTCCTACTCCCTCATGCTCGTAGTCTTAAATGTTACAAACACACAGTTAAGTGTGACCTTGTTAGAGGATTTAAAACTTTTGATAAATATTTTGACCTTTTGTATTCACTATGTTGTCAACAAGTAAAAACCTTTTGATACTCCTTGTGATGTATCTCAATATATAAAGGATGGTTAAATCCTACTCGATTAAGAGATTTTTTGAGTCAGTGGTTAAACTAAAATAGTATATGAACTATTCATAAATACAACTTAATATTTGAAGATGTTCATATCTATTGTAAGCTCATAATACCTTTTTGATCAATGTTTCTCTTTTGTTCCTTTTCTCCACTTCTTTCTGCTTGGTTAATGTTGTTGCTTTGTGTCTGCAAAAATCCTTAGCTCTGTTCTTTAGCTTGAATGATCAGGTCTGTATGAATACTTCTATCTTCCCCAAAATTCTCTTCAGCATTCCTCATTTTCTTCCCTCATTTCTTATGAATTTCTTGTCTCTTTATATAGACACGATTTCACCATTTCTTGTCCTTCTTGTTTTCTTCATTGATCACTTCTTGATCCATAAATCTCAACATGCTTTCTTTAGTTTTAATTGGAAAATATCTCCTTGTTTTCAGGAATAAAACATGCTTTAGAACTCCTTATCTTTATCTTTTTACTGATAGATGAAAACAAAGTAAAAAATTAGTTAGCTCTATCTTTAGCTCCTGTCAGCTAAGTTGTTTTTTCATTTTCCTAACTTGAGTTCCCATCGGTCAACACTTCAATTGTGCTTGGTGACTACTATAGATAGCTCAAGCATTAACTTTATTTTAGTTTGGTGACAACTACAGTCAACTCTTATTTCTTTCTCAAGTAACACTGTCTCAGGTAACACTGTCCATCAGTTAACACCATGAACTTCTATGCTCGAGGTTTACTATCACTTATTTTATATGATTACCAAAAAACACAACTTTGTCTTTTTAGATCTTTAATTATAGTGACATTATTTGTATGAGAAATCATACCATATCAAGTTGACATCAATGAAAATACAATACTTAACTTATTTAATTTCTTTCATTTACTTCCTGCATCTTGGTGATTATCAACTTTGTCATCTTCAAATATTCAATCAGTTATAGTTCATCACCAATATGTAGATCAGATTATAAAGCTTAATTCAAAAATTTTACCTAGAACTTTATTTACCTTAGAGGGTATCTTCAACTCTGATGATCAAGAAAAGAACATAGGTTTGAATCTAGCTACAAAGAAGGATGACTACAAACCCATCACCATTGTTGATGGAAGGACTCTTAATTTGGGAAAGGTATGCTCTAAGATTGAACAAGAAGCTTTCATTAATTTATGTCAATAATTCAATGATGTTATCGCTTGGACATATGAAGATTTAAAGGGTTTGGACCCAATCTTGTATCAACATACCATAGAGTTAAATGTTGATGTAAAACCAGCTAGAAAAAAACAAAGACCAATAAATCCTATGATTGAACCCTTAATAAGAAGGGACCTATCAAAATGTATAGAAGATAATATAATATTTCCTATTAAGCATTCTTCTTGGGTATCCAATCTTGTTCTTATGAGGAAGAAGAATGAAGAAATAAGGTTATGTGTAGATTTTAGAGATCTAAATAAGGCTTCTCTTAAAGATCACCATCCCCTTCCTTCCATGGAGTAGATTTTATCTAGAGTTAGTGCTTAAGAAATTTTCTCTTTTCTGGATGGCTATTCAAGTTATAACCAAGTCATAGTCTAGGAATTAGATCAATATAGGACAACATTCACTACTAAATGGGAAACCTATGCTTATTGTTGTAGATACCTAATTTTGATTAACAAATTTAATTAAATTTATCTTTCTTCTATGCATTATTAATTAAATAATTATACATTATTTGATTAGTTTATGTTAACCTTCTAGCTCAATTAATTTAATTAATTATCCATAGTCTAATTAAGTTAATGGCAACCCACATCCATTTAGTTAATTAAACCCCCCTTCCTTTATTAATTTAAATAAATAGACATATCTATTTAAATTATTTCACTTTATCCTATTATCCCACTTGTGATTCAATAAATCCTATTTAATCTATTTGAGTACATGTCTCCTAACTTTAACCCCTAACCTAAGCTATCCCTGCCACCTAACCTATGGTTCTAACTCAACCTAACCCCTTCATACATACTAACCCCTCTTAATTAGTTAATTAAACTTGATTGACTAATTAAACCATTCACTCATTCTCTCTCTTCTCATTATATGCTCCTAATTCTCCCACTTTCCCTCTAATAATCTCTAAACAAAACCTAATCACTCCTTAAACATTTGCACAATCATAATCCAAAGATTAAGGAATCCTAACCCTTACCCAATTCAATCTTAATGTCACATCCCTCAAACCTCCAACCATGTGTATTTAAGTCTTCCTTAAATTCTCGTACATCCCTCTTATGCACTCCATCCTTCTATTAAATCTTTGTCCCCTCTCACATCTCACAAAATGGTCACATTCCCAGATTCTTTCAAACCTGTCTCCTTGTGAAACTTTTCAAAATGGGCAGTATTTGAGAAAGAAAAATCCATGTGCTATCTCTCAAATGCATCTCTACACATCCTCAAGGTTGCATCTCAACCATTAATTTAGCCTTCCTCTTGCCTATAAATTGAACCCTCTTCCTTTCACAAATGATCCACCTATTATGCAAAGTTACCATGCCATTTTGAGAGCTAAAAAACCATCAACATACCCTTATACTGTAAAAATACCTCCAAACCATTGAATATTGAAAAGTGATATCCATTGAGAACACATTCAATCAACTTGGACACATATACATGTGAAGTGGGCTTCATAGCTTAAAGAGGTTTGCACATTCTTAGACACTTTTAATAATTTTAGTCCTCTTTTTCTGATCTTATATGTTGTATTGAGTAGTATAGTGAGTACTTTAAAGATTTTATTGTGTTCCTTTTTATATTACTATTTCCATGCACACATTTTGGCATGCCTGATGTGACCCACTTGTGGGGTCATTTTTCTTATCGTTTCTTGCAAGAAGAGTTAACCAAAACTAACATTTTTTTTTATCACTTTGAGTGTATTTTTGCAATCTTTTTTGGTCTTTGTAGGTTTGAAAAGGGAGATTAGGTGGTTGTGTTCAAAGAGAAATCATCACATTTTGCACAACATCAAAAGTTGAAACCTGACGGGATCGTGGGGATGCTTGGTAGGAACGCAGGTAGATTCGATGGGATCATGATCCCGCAAATTGTACTTTTGTGATAGGCTGAGAGATTTTTTATTATGTTTTGTGTCTAAATTATCTCATTTTATCAGTCCAGAGGGAATGTTGTTTGACTATGTGGGAACGTCATCTGACTATTTGTAAGCTATAAGGCATTTATTCTATATGGATTGGTAATTTTTGGTAAAGTCAAACACCCGCGAGATTGTTGTTTAACTGAGTGGGAATGTTGTTTGACCTGGTGGGATTGTCATCTTTCTCTATGGGATTGCACTTTTTCTGACATTATTTTTTTGTTTTTTGCAAGTCTGATGGATCACGTGTATGGATGACGGGATTGTCGTCTAAATTTACAAATTAAAAAAAAAAAAAAAAAAATTACTCATTTTGATTTGGTGCAATAAAATGAACCCTCACTTAGCTTTGGTCCACTAAAATAAACAAAGGTGTAAAAATAGGTTTTTAAAAAAATCAAATCACCACTCTTGAATGCCTAAGGGATAAATGAACAATGCCAAAAACACTTCAATTTGCGCATTAAACAAACTCATACAATCTTGAATGCTACAGTAAAGAAAAATATTATTTCAAACCAACTTTTAAAAGTATTATTTTTGGAGGAAAATAACCTTGCATTCTAGTGATGAGTGTTTGATATCCTAGATAGAAATCACTTGGGTAATTAGTTGTCAATTTTGAAAGAATGAGTCTTTGGCATGTTTGAAGGAGTTTTTCAACACTTCCTTAAATATTTTTTCATTTCATTGAAAATATTTTGTAAAGTAAGTGATATATATATATATATATATATATATATCCTCTCCCCTTTCCTTCGTGGATCTTGGGTGATGAGAAATGTTAAGTTTCTTATTCTACTTTTAGAGGGGTCTATCTAGAGGGTGTGTTTCCACTTTAGAGAACAACCTAAAACCGGTAATCCCTTCGGCCAGTATAGAAATAAGACATTGGACTAAGGATTTTTTACATCCCACCAAGCTCAGGTAATGTGTGTTGATGGTAGTCTGTACTAGGTGAAGTATCTCTAGCATATAAGAATGGTCAACTAGGCTCTTAAGTGAGTCACGTGCATACAAACTAATTGAGGGGATGCCACAAAATCTTACTAAAAGGCATTAAAGATTGCATCCTACCTGTTTAAATTTTTAAAAATTGATAATATTTTCACAAGGAAGATAGTAACCTCCCTAATACACTCACATATTGTTCCACCTTGACTGTTTGGATTCAGATAGTACACCATCAGGTGTGGAGCCATTGCATGCTTGGTGATGGTCATACTCTGATTAGATCTCGTATCTGTACCTATGTTTTCAAACAAGGATTTTCAAAGTTAATTTTATTCCTTAAAGTAGAAATTGCTTCTATGTTTCTTTGATGTTACCAAACCTATGAAAAACACTTTTAGAACATAAAAATTCAAAGGTTTTAGTCTTTTTCTAAATAGATCAAATTTGTGTTATCCTTGCAAGGTTTTTTTGTCCCTTGCAAGACTTCTTTCTCACTTGTCCCAAAAACACAATCATTATTCCAAAAGAAACCAAGATAAAATTCCTTTAGTCACTGCCTAGTCCCAGAGATCCCAACTTTTCCATTATTATCAAACCTGTGCACATGTCCAATTTGGGGAAACACAAGAAAGTGAAAATCCAACTACTGCACATATATCGAGAGTAGAAGTTCACTAACCAAGAGACCAAGAAATATCAACACATTGTGGAATCCATCCAAAAATAGATCCAATAATGTAAAAAGTATGACAAAATCATATTCAACAAGATTTAATGCTTCATGGGAAAGTATAATTTGAACCACACCTTTATCAACTTTGAAAGATACAAACGACTAGTCAACACATCAAAAACATGCCCATCCACTCTTCCTCATTTGCAGGGTGGCACCTTATCCATTGCATTTTTTAGAATCATCCTAGGTCATCCCTTTAGGTAAGCATTACCCAATCAATGAAGTTGCATCCAATATCCAAATCCATATCCTAGAAAACTCAAAACAAAGTAAAAAATAAAAAACATCCCATCATTCATGTCACATCCTTATGAGTTGTGTAGAACTTACATCTTAATCAAATCCATCCTTCAAATTTTTACTCCCTGACCAAGCATTTTCTAGGATAGTTTGTTGTGTCCTTGTAACCTTATCACCTTGATCCAAAGGTTGGTTTGCATTGACATAGAATCTCGGAATTAGAAAGACCACAAGTTTGTCTTAGGTTGACAAAATCACATCCATTTGAGCCTCTATTAGGAATGAGAACTAATTATGCTCATGACACTAGGTCATCGATTAAGTATTTTAGGACATCCTCATTAGTTTAGTTTTTCATCATCCTTAAGTATCATTCACATTTCCAATCCCAACTCTTTCATCCTTATCACCCTTAGAACATCCTAGGAAAATTTGCACACCCATCTTTAGGAAGTTTCTCTTCCTAAGTTTCATCTTGTATCAATCATCCTATAACACATTTCATGCCACCTAAAACTTATTCCAAGAAGAGAAAGGATATGGACTCCAATCTTCCCACTATCTCGTCTGACCCAAAAATGGATTCAAACAATTCCATGGTCTCTTTTGACCCATGAAACAAAGTGAAAGTTGAGCACGTATGGGATGATCCAACTAAGGCCCCCATCACCAGTTCCATGAAAGATTTTGTGAATCATCCTAGACACACACATGTCTAGTGTCATCATAGGCCACAATAGCATAGCCATATTCACTAATTATCAGTGTGAGGGTATCCCCCTTCCATAAAAAGTTTTAATGCCTCATATAGCACATCCCATACATATCCCATCCAACATATTTCAACCCATAGTGGAGGAAGTTTTCAATCCAAGCCAACTAATGTCTCAAATTGCCTCACTCATCCCTCAATTACTCCAACCAACCTTTACCCAACCCATAGTGCATATTGTAGCATGAGAAAATCACTTTTTAGTAAGGGGAGATTCATCCTCCAATGCTCCACCTCTGAGATCTCAACCAATCCAACATGTCACTACTCAAGTTGTGAAACCCACTACTAATCCTTCAGTCATTGCACAAACTATCACCTCCCAACCAATTTTCACTCAACCAATCATCTCCCAACCAATATTCACACAAGCCATGACCAATTACATAGAAACATCATTTTCTCCTCCCATTCTACCACCACAACATCAACAACCATAGTTCACCACAAGCATGCCACCTACAAGAGCCTTCAACCAAACCTTGTTCTCTCAAGGTCTAACATTCTATGCTCAGCTAATAGTGCCACACCAGAATGCTTTAGCACCCAATCCACCATTCAAGCATAGCCTCATGCATCCATGTCACAATACACTTCTCAAGCTCCCCAGGCCTCACAAGCTACCACATCCTCCACTTGGCATTATTCCCAAGACACTTTACAATCCCTTGGGGTCCCTACACATTCACATATCACCAATCCTCCTACCTCCCAAGAAGAACAATAATTATTCAATCCCTTCGCTCAGAAGGCCCAACCTTAACAACCCACATTCACTAACTACTTTATTAGGCCACCATCTATAGTAACACAAACCATTCCAACTCCCCAGTATCTAAGTGCTTCTACAAGAATAAACCTTAGCACCGACCCATACAACACCTATCCATCATATGGTGTTGTTAACACCAAAAACCACTACATAGACCAATCATACATTCCTCTAACCTACAAGATGCCACAACCAGCATAACCCATCTATCAACAGCCAGCATAACATCCCTATCAAAAGCCCTTTCAAAAACATCCAACTCTACCACCATTCCCTTAGCAACACTCTGGCCAGCCGCAACAACCAATACCTCCCTCACAACCTGGTTATGCAATAACACAATCCCTTTAAAGACACCTCATTATCTACCATAAAATCCTCTATATTCCCAACTTCGTTTGACCCATATCGCACACCTAGATCTAACATACTTGTTGGAAAGATTGCTACAATGTAGATAATTGTTATTTTGTCATTGATGTCAAACCTTAACTGGTGAGACTATCATTGTATGTTTGGGTACCTTATCCATTGATTGATGAAGATTTGAAAAGAATGGGATAACAAGAAGACCAAGGAAATGGTTGAGTTATGAGTATAAACTAGGGTACTTGATCATTTGGCACTTTGGAAAAGTGATACATTGTTTATCCAACACTGACAGTTCACTGGAAGGTCAATGTTGAGAAAAGCAAAGTCAATGCCGAGCAAAGCGAAAGGTGATGCAAAGCAAAGAAAAGATGATGCCGAGCACCAGTGAAATGCCGAGGGAGACAGTGAAATGTCGAGCATCAGTATTTTTTTTATTGATGAGATTTGAGATCTATGGCTGACATAATTTATTTTATTGGGATATGAATTATTAATTAATATTGGTCCATATTCATTTAATGCATGGGAAACCATTATTACTGCATGGATTCAAAGGTTAATTAATGACTGTATTGGAGAAGTAAATTAAATGTAAAGATGGAAAGATCTGTTGGATTTGACCTAACCTAAGATCTACGATCTTGGTTAAGCAGAAAAATATTTATCTGACCTAGATGAAGAGGTATAATATAACCTATTGTGGTTATGGTTAATGTATCAAAGTGAAATTCAAAGTGTTTCATTGTTAATTGAAAGATTGGTAAGACCTAAGCAGAGAAGGCTAAGAAGAGAAGCAGAGAGAGATTTTTTAACAAATTTCCAAGTAGAGTTGAAGTTTGAGATGAAAATGGAGGCCACTCAGTGAATTAGCATTAGAGCTAAAACTGGATATGGATTTGCAAAGTAAGTTGTATGAATCAGATCACACCTACTGATTACTTTCTAGCTATTGTAATAGTTCAAATACTTTAACCAAGTTGACCTAACAGTCATTGTATAAATCCTTTGAACAAGGTGAAATTTAGATTGGAATGTTCTAAGTCCTCTAACAAGGCCACTCTTAATAGGGTGATTAAATACTTTAACCAAGTAACATTTGATAGTGTGTTTTGTAACCTTTAACAGGGTTGGCTCCTCACAGGGCATTACTTCAGAAGAGTAAAATTTTGGTAGCATGTTACTGGTGGTTTTTCCCATATTGGGTTTCCACGTTAAATCATGGTGTTAAAATGTGTGAATTTTATTGTTGTGTTTTACTATTAAGTTTCTACAAGCTTATTTCATTAGTACAGTAAACTGCACACTTTTATTGGTTATTGTTGTCGAGAAGATCTAAGTTGTTGAAGTGGGTTTAAATTTTTATATGGGCACCTCTAGACCTGAGGATAACTAATTCACCCCCCCTCTCAGTTATTTTGAATTCATATTAACAATTGGTATTAGAGCTATGTTCTCTTGAAAAGTTTGAAGGTACTTGGAGATAAAGATCAAGATGTATAAAAGGGATGGACCAAAGATCAACAAGGAAAACTTTCCTGCATGGAAAATTTTGATGAAACTTCATCTGGCTGGTATTGGTGATTTTGGTAAATGACATATTGAAACAGAATATGTATCCACTACTGGAGGTCTGAATGCTACACAACTAAGAGAGAAGCATGAACATAATCAAGTAATGTTGGAACTTGCATCATCTCTAAACTATCATGAATTTGAGGACATCAAAGATTGCACAGGCACAAATCAGATGTGGGATTCCCTTACAACCATCTATGGAGGTGATACGAATGTACTAAGAGTGAAATCTAAAAGCTTGAGAGGTAAGTTTTATGATTTAAAAATGCAAGAAGAAAATATAGTGCAATACTATGATAGGATAAAGGAAGTTGTAAATGGTATTAGAGGAGCTAAGGGAGTCATTGATGATGATACTATCATGAGCAAGGTATTGAGAATACTTCTTCCTATTTATGCTATTAGAGTATCTACAATTCAATAACTAAGATGTACTCCTAATAAAAATTTAACTCTGGAAAGTCTGGCAGGTAGACTTACTGCATTTGAGATGTCAAATTTTGACAACTATACACCACAAGTTGTTGAATTTGCATTCAAGTCACAGATGGTCAACAGAAAATCTAAGAAAGGAAATAAATGTGTGGATAGTGATATAAACACCTTAGATGATGATCTAGAAGAACTTGAGGCACTTATGGAAAGAAGACTAGCAAGAGGAAAAGGAAAATTCAAAGGTAAACTTCCTATTATTTGTTTTTCTTGTAACAAAGTTGGTCATATTGCTACTAGATGCCCTGACAAGAATGAGAAGGATGAAAGAAGGGACAGAAAGTATAAGGATGGAAAGGCTGACTGAGACTACATAAAGTACAAGGACTACAAAGTCAAAGGTAAGAAATCCTACTATATAGTTGAAGAAGCTTCTAAAAGTGAATCTGACAAATCTAATGAAAATGATATAGAAGTAGTGTATGTTGCAATGAAAGATGATTTAGATGATCATGAGAAAACTCCACTAATTTCTTATATGAGTAAAGGTGATTGTTGGATTATTGATAGTGGTTGTTCACATCACATGACTAGTGATAAGGACAAATGTGAAACATTAGATAAATGCAAAGGTGGATATGTTAAATTTTGTAATGACACACTTTGTAGAGTCAAAGGGAAAGGATCAATTCAATTGACTAATAAGATTAGATGTGATGATGTATACAGGGTTGAAGAACTTATGTATAACTTATTGAGTGTTTCATAGCTAAACACTTATGGATACAGAGTTGAGTTCCATCATAGGAAAGCAAAGATCTATGATGCAAATGGAGAATTAGTTGGAGGCAGTGAGAAAAAAAAGGTAACTTGTTCTATCTGGATTTAGCTCAAGAGACAAGCCTATTTGCACAATATAATGATGTTTGGTTATGGAATAAGAGGCTATGTCATGTTAACTTTGATAACTTGGTAAGCATAACTAAATTGAAAAAGGTTAGAGGGCTGCCTAAGTTAAAGAAACCTGACAATGCAATGTGTAAGCAATGTCAGTTGGGCAAGATGACTAAATCTAGTTTTAAAATAAAAACTCATACTTTTGAGAATATTCTGGAATTAGTTCATACTGACCTTTGTGGACCTATTGGTGATAAAAGATACTATGGAGAAAAATATTTTATTTTATTTGTAGATGACTACTCTAGGATGATGACTATTATGTTTCTCAAAGAAAAAGATGATGCATTTCAGTTATTTAAGTGGTACTTGGCAAAAGTTGAAAAGGAAACAGGTAAGAGCCTGAAATGTCTGAGATCTGATAGAGGAGGAGAGTTTATTTCTAATGAGTTTAACAGATTCTGCAATGACGGAGGGATAAAAAGACAGATGTTAGCACCTAGGATGCCACCACAAAATGGTATAGATGAAAGGAGAAATTGATCTATCATGGATTGTGCCAGAACATTAATGATGGAGAAAAATGTTGCACAAAAATATTGGAGAGAAGTTGTAAGTACAACTATTTATACCCTCAATAGAGTACAAGTCAAGAAAGGTACAAATTCTACACCTTATGAGCTATGGTATGGATATGCACCTACTGTAAGTTATTTGAAAGTCTTTGGGAGCAAATATTTTATACTGAAGGATAACAAAAGTGGTAAACTTGATGCTAAAGGAGAAGAAGTCATATTTCTTGGATATTCTACTAAGAGTAAGGAATACAAATGTTTGAATTCTAACACTAACAAAATTGTGGAAAGTGAAAATGTTAGAATTGATGAATATGCAGAAAGAAATGAAGCTAAAAGCATGGTTGAGCCTGAAAGTTACAAATCATTCACATATCCTGAAGAGGAGGATTCAAACAAAAATAAATATGAAGTTGTCGAGCAACAGTCTACACCTGCCGAGACATAGAATGACATTGCCAGGCAACAGGAAGTGACTTCTGAGCTATCTGATGGAGATGCCAAGTCACAGTTTCATCCTGAATTGAACTTGAATGATCAAAATGAAGTTGAGAAAGAGCCTACTTTGGAAAAATATGTAAGAAGGCACCATAAACCTGATCAAATCATAGGAGAAAAGGATTATGTAGTCATGACAAGAGGAAAATTAAGAGAAGACACATGTTTGTTGTGTGATTTCGAGCCTAAGACAATAAAAGATGCTTTGGACAATGAAGATTGGAGTCAAGCCATGAATGAAGAGATAGACCAAATTGAAAAGGACAAGACATGGACACTACTACCTAGACCTAAAAACATAAATGTAATTGGTACAAAGTGGGTATTCAGAAACAAGCTAAATGAACATGGAGAGGTCACAAGGAATAAAGCAAGAATGGTATGCAAGGGTTATGCACAAGAGGAAGGAATTGACTATGGAGAGACATTCGCCCCAATTGAAAGATTGGAGGGCATGAGAACTCTACTTGCATATGAAGCCTACAAAGGATTTAAAGTCTATCAAATGGATGTGAAGTCTACATTTCTAAATGGGATACTACAATAAGAAGTATATATTGAACAAGTTGATGGATTTATTCACCCTAGAAAGAGGAACATGGTTTGCAGACTGCACAAGGAATTATATGGATAGAAGAAAGCACCAAGAGCATGGTATGAAAGATTGCACAATTATCTGATGAACATTGGATTTGCAAGAACTAATGACAACAACAATCTGTATTTGAACACAGAGCAAGGTAAAGGAATTTTATTGGCTAAATTTTTTGTGGATGACATCTTATTGAGTGGACAAGATATGATATGTAAAGCATTTTCAGAGGAGATTCAAACTGAATTTGAAATGTCTATGTTTGGTGAGATAAAATTCTTTGTTGGACTACAAATACATCAAATGAAGAATGGTATCTATATTACTCAATCAAAATATATCAAGGAAATACTAAAAAAATTTGGTATGGAAGATTCAAAACCAGTGAGTACACCCATGGCTACTAGACAAAAGTTGACAAAGAATGATGATACAAAAGAGGTAAATCAAACACTGTATAGATCAATTATTGGTAAACTACAATATGTTGTACACAGTAGACCTGATATTGCATTAGCAGTTAGAATTATTGCTAGATTTTTTGCTAATCCAAAAGAGACACATATAATGGTAGTAAAAAGAATTCTGAGATATTTGAAAGGTACATAAGACTATGGCCTATATTACAAAAAGAATGACAAGTTTGAATTCAAAGTCTATACTGATTTTGACTGGGTTGGTAATGTTGATGATAGAAAAAGCACCATAGGAGGAGCATTTCTTTTGGGGAAAAGATTAGTTTCCTAGACAAGAAAGAAATAGAATTGTACCTCACAATCTACAACTAAAGCCGAGTATGTGGTAGCAGTAGTTAACTGTTCAAACATTGTGTGCTTGAAGATGCTACTGAAAGATATGAAAGAGGAGATCACAGAACCATTTATCATATATTGTGATAACATGAGTGCCATTAATATTTGTAAAAATATTGTAATGCACTCTAAGAAAAAACATATAGTTGACTGCTTTATATAATACCTCTTATAGTTAAGGATTATGCATCCTTTCTACTACAAACAATACATTGAAATCATTAAATTATTGACCAGGGGTGTAAACTTGAAATGGTTACGGCAAAGTATATTCTCTAATCCATTCTAAAAGCCATCATTATAGTAAATGGAAAATTATTGAAATGAACTAAACTAGGAAATGAAATGTCAACAGTGTAATCTAAAGATGAAGTGACTTGCTAAAATAGTAAGTTTAATCCTATGCTGAAGGAAAGATAAACTAGCTAACTGCCTTTACTGCAGGAACAACCACTGGTGTTGTTACTAGTGGTTGTAGGAGCAACAGAGTCCTACTTGCTTCAAATAACTTGCAACCTACTTAACTAAAAATTAGATTCACCTCCCATGTGGGCCCCCATGGAAGTGTGAATAAACAAGATCTCAGATACTAGAAGTTGAAGCTCTCATAATTTATTCATAAAACATGGATTACATAGGATACAGAAAATAAGAGTGTATATCTCTTTCTAAATTACATTAGAGTACTGTAATAATAATTCTCTATCTATCGACTAAATACTGGGAATAGAACTTCCATCTTATTTAACAACAACTTGAAACAAACTCCTATTGACTAGGACTTCCCCAACATTAGGGATATGGCAGTCATCAAGAACACGACCAAAAACTTAAACTAAAGGAACAAACTGCATTTATACATTCATGAAATCTAGGAACACGCTACTGCTAGATTGACTCTATCATGACCGCTTTAGCTATGATTCATCCACAACATGACTCATTCTCACCCGCGGTAGTAGAACCATTATGAGCTTCGCAATGGTTGGTCCTTTCGAAGTGTTACTCTATTCCTCTTATGTTGACTCGTTCCTTATTCATGGATCCATTGCCTCTACAAAAGGGTTAGTACGTGTACATATCCAAGACAAATAATTCATAACAAGTTTATTTACTACTTCTCTCTTCACCATATGGCTACAGGAAACCCACCCAACTTAAGGTAAGATAGAAAGGTATCAAATTTAATTCCATATATCCATAAAACACATAGATAGCATATTTATAAACTTTTTAAAAAACATTTCACATATATTTTCATACACCCATAGATATAATAGTTCTAAGATATTAAATAGTTTGGAAAGTATCATGAAAACATATAAAGTCTTTCAAAAGTAGCCATAAAACATATGAAAACATAAAACTATATGGCCCTATCTGAGCCTTATCATTCCCCCCAGCTTAATCCTTTGCTATTCCTTGAGCAAAGAGGTTGTTCTTTATCCTGGCGTGCATTCTAAGATCTACAACTATTTTCTATCCAACTCCTCCATCAGGAAAACTCCATTAAAAACCCTTATTGTCCCTGTATGTTTCCCACCTTCTGACCTCTGCTGCCATGTCATGATTTTCCAAGTTTTCTAAATTAGGTAGAAGAGGTGAAAGAAGAAGAGGTGGTTGGAACATTAATGGAAGCCAATATCTTTTTCTTTCTCTACCCAACATGACATACCAGGGAGCATGCTTAATTGCCATTGCAAAATTAAGTGGTGAATGGGGTTCCTTATTCCTCATATCTGCTGTCATAGTAATCCAGTGCCATTGGAGGGATTTTGTGGCCTCAGCTAATTCAATTTTAGCCATCTGAGTGTATTCATTATAGGCTACATCCCTGAGAGGGTTGATGATCTTTTCCCATAATTCTGACTGCGCTATCTTCATATGGTCATAATAGTATGTTTTGGGATCTTTAGCCTCTGGTCGTAAGTGTAGAGGAATTTCATCCTTTAATTTCATATAAATTTTAGCCTGAGACTCCCTACTGATCTCATTCTACATCCAGGACATGAGTGCCCTAAGTTGGATATCTCCAACATAGGGTAGTGGATTCCAAACCCTATCGTTAGGTATAGCTAGATTATGCAGGAAGAATTCACATAATAAGTTTTGTATGGCTGTAGGAGAATTATGGAAGGCTTGAAAAAACTAAATGGGCTCATTTAACAAAGGAGACTTACCCTTGACTATATTGGTCAATTGATAATTCAATAATTGTTCCTTAAGAAAAATGGCATATAATAGGGAAGGGGACCTACAGCTCATCGAGTCAGGGATAACTAATGTTACTTAGCCAATCTTTCTTGGAGCTATTCTACCTCTTCATCCTTCTCTACCAATTCTTGAAAAGTTTGATCAATAACCTGGTGTAAATCTTTCTTCTGACTTTACCATTGTTCTCTTTCCATGATTAACTGATTAACTAACCAAAAAATAATAGAGAATGGAGTTACAAGACAAGGTACCTCTGGTAGATCACCTTCATCATGATTTTCTCCTACTGATCCATCATCTCCTATAGCTACATTTTTTGAAAACTTTGAATGAATTATGATGGCCCTTTCTGGATTACTATATTGTTGAGCTATAGCAACTAGTTTGTGAAACTCTTGATCTGAAAATTTCTCGACCATCATGTCAATGCTAGGGTTTTCTTTAAATAGATCATCCCCTTCTGCTATAGGAGGTGTATCCCCACTCATAGCAACATCAGAATTGTCTTCAAATAAATCTTGTTCTACTATTGTGCGGGGTGAGTTTGGCATACCTTCATTAGGAATAGGGTCTCCCTCAGAGAAGTCATCATTATTATCTGCTTTAATGAAATCATCACTGATTTGGGTTCCATCGTTAGATGAATCCCTTCTCTGGAATCTAAATTCTTGCTCCTCAGAGGTAGAATCATCCTTAATCACTACACATTCTTCATCCACAACAACCTTAAAATATTGTTTACCTCTTGATGGTTCTCCTAACTTAGGAGAATCAAGGTTGATCACTGCATTCTCTGGTGACATATCTGTGGCCATACCCTTCCTTTTCCTGTTGCTTCTTTGTAAAGGAGTTTCCTCCTTCCTATTAGCAGCCTTTCACTTCCATGAAATACCTGAAGCTATAGGATCTATTTTCTTACTAGAGATAGCTGACTTCTCTTTTTCCTTCCCTTTTCTAGCAGGGGTAGTAGTTGTATGATCAGAAGGAGGAATAGTTTTCTCCTGGACTTCTTTCTCTAAAATTTTCCATTTGCCCCTGTTCTGGGATGACCCAGATGTAGAAGCTTCAGGAGGATGCCTAGAGTTTTTAGTCCTAGGCTTCCTTGCTAAGGATGAACCTGCTCCTAGTTCCTCAATGACTTTAAAAACTCCCTGCTCTATTTGGAGTCTTCTGCCAACCCTACTCCCTAATGGTCTTAGGGTTTCTTCTAATTTCCCTTCAAAGAATTCTTCCCATGTTACATTAGGGTAGTCTCATAATGCTTTCTCTACTATAAGCTTAATGAGACAATTATGGGAGACAATGTTAGGCTTACCTTCCTGCACTACTGCAGCTCTTTTATATAGAATATTGTAGAGGAAATTTGGCACGTTGATAGGTATGTTGTCATGCCTTAAACAACTTAGGAATTTGAAATGTATTGCATGTAGGTAGGCTTGTCAACCCTCACAGGTGAAACATTTGATCACAAAAATTGCACACTGCTTAAAGGTTTCTAGTAAAGACAATTTGTTGGTTCCTTGTTTCTTGTCAATCTCCAATGGTGGGTCTGTGTGTAAAGTAAACTATGCTCTTGCAGTTGCTAGGTCAAAATCCTCTGGAAACTCCTTTCCTTCCTGCGGTAACCCCATTACTTCTACTACAATTTCTTGTGAAAATTGTACCCCTAGTCCTTTAACAGAAGCTACCCCATCATAGAGTGTGCTCAAGAGTTTTAATGCTACCTCCTCATTCTGACTAGTGAGCTTCAGAATGTAATCCATCCATCCTCTGGCCTGGAATAATGGCCTATAGACTTAATTGTTTAATTGAACATCATGAACCGTGCATTCATAACAAATTAAATCACCACCCATGTCTACAGAGTTTGAAGGATACACAGCACAAGAATGTACAAGCAACATAGAGATGTTTTACAAGCTATATCAAGAAACTTGCAGAGAAGGTCAGAAAAACAAAGCTGCAGGAAAATGGAAAGTTTTGGACTTTGAGATTTCAAATGCTAAATGGAGAAATGAATGCATATCTATCATATCTTGAAATATTTAACTATTCATGATTACTCAACAGATGTTCGTATGGACACCTTGGTTGGCTTATTTGTGTGAATTTAATCGCTCATTTCGAAGTTGTCCAATCAAGGGTACAACATGTAATATTTGTGAAAAAGGTACAGGATTTTTAAAAGTTTGAAAAATATATCATACAATATGTGCATAGTTATATAGGAAAAATCACAAATTTTCTCTCCCCCCCAACTTAAGTATGCCAAGGGTCTGACCATGGCGCATACTACAAGAGCGAAGCTAATAAAAAATGAATTAATGAACTTAAATGCCAAGGAAAAGTACACACACCTGATGACGTAGTGGTGGCTCCACAAAATGAATGAAGTATTTTCCATCTGACATTCGAAAATGATGAGGTGGATGGGTGGTAGAAAAGAAAGAATGAAATGAATGTTTATTGCAGAGAAAAGTACTTTCTGGAAGAAAGTAATTATTATGGGGTGATGCAACCAGTTTTTAAAGTGAAGACCAAATATGAGCGAGGAGCTCACATTCTTGTGCTACAAGAGGATCATGAACTACAGTGCTAGAAAACTGCTACAGGAACTCAGCTTTTCTCAGTGTTTTATGGTATAGCTTGAGTCACTAGCCATTAACCAGTAGCTTGAACCGACCAGGGTCAACGGTCAACAACTACACAACACCATTTGAAAATACAACAATTATTTCATAGGTTCCTAACCAGTGGATTTGGAACTTGCCAGGAGTGTGGTGGTACTTGGATTCATACAGGAGAGCCTAGTCGCCAATGGAAAATTGTTTATCTTTGATAAACTTTTCATGCCACTGCTTCCTTTTTTGTTGCACCACCTCAATGTTAGCTAAAGAAGATTTCCTCCATTCATCCAGACTGTTCAAGGTGAGAACATGTTCCTGTTGAGCTACAGTGAGATCAAGGTTGAGCTCCAATGTTGTCCACAAGGTTTTATGTTCAAAATCAACTAGCATCATTGCCATTTTTCCATAGACTAGTTGGAACGGGGTGAATCCTATAGTAGACTTCCACGTAGTGCGGTAAGCCCACAGTTCTTCAGGAAGCCTAGCTGCCCGATCCTTCTTATGAATAGCCACAGTTTTGGTAAGAATGGCATCCAATTTGTAGTTAGTGACCTCAACTTGACCATTGGCCTGCGAATGGTAAGGAGATGACTTGGCATGATGAATGTTGTATTCCTCCATCAAAGCAACAATGAGGTTGGAAGTGAATTGTGGCCCTTGATCAGAGACAATTTCCCTTGGAACACCAAAGTGGGTAAAAATGCACTCATACAAGAACTTAGCAACATTATTGTCTTGTGGATGTTTCATTGGTTTTTCTTCAGCCCACTTAGTAGCACAATCAGTACAGACCAAAATGTAAGACTTACCTTGAGAAGAACGGTCAATTGGACCCACAAAATCAATTCCCCACTTATCAAAGGGTGTGACCACCACCTGTGGCTGTAGGGGCATCTCATCAGTCTTAGTAGGCCTCCCCATTCACTGGCACCAATCACATTTCTTGGTGTACTGAGCGACATCTTTGTGGAGAGTCAGCCAATAATACCCTGTAGTTAGAATTTTGAAGGTCATCCTTTTGGCTGCAAAGTGGCCACCACATGGCTCATCATGACATGCTCAGAGAATTTCATAAGTCTTGTCCTCACGTATGTATCATCTCATAACTTGGTCTGGGCTAGTGTAAAACATGAAACCAGCAATCTAAGAAAAGTTGAAACTTTTCTCAGCTAGCAGCCGACATTCCTTGGAAGAAAAATAGGCCGGAGTTCAACTAGTTGTGAGATAATTGGCAAGATCAGTATACCATGGATTGTGTGCTTGCAATAGGAACAAATTTTCATCTAGAAAACTATCATTGATGGCTGCAGGATCATCAGGAACGTGCAAGCGAGAGAGAAAGTCAGCCACAACATTGGCTTTCCCAGGCTTGTTGATGATGGTGATGTCAAATTCTTGCATGAGTAGTAACCAACGAGCCAATCTTCCTGAGATGGCTGGTTTATTCATCAAGTACCAGATCACAAAATGGTCAGTGTGGACAAAAATTGGGTAACCAGTAATATAATGCCTAAACTTGTTTAGAGCATAAATTACTGCAAGAAGCTCTTTTTCTGTCATTGTATAATTGAATTCGGCTCCCTGCAGATTCTTGCTGATAAAATAAATGGCATGTTCAATTGCATCCTCTTGCTGGCCTAATACTGCTCTGATAGAATAATCAGAAGCATCTATATGAATATGAAAGGACAAACCCCAATTTGGTCTGCGTAATATGGGTGCAGTGGTTAGAACTTCCTTCAGCTGCAGGAAAGCCTTATCACACTTAGAATTCCAAGTAAAATTAGAGTCCTTTTTTAATAGATTATAGAGGGGAGCTACAATTTAGCTAAAATCCTTGATAAACTATCTATAATACCCAGCATGGCTGAGGAAACTCTGAACATCTTTCTACTTCTCTAGTGTGGTAAGAGTACTGGTGACTAAAATCTTGGTGGGTCCACCTAGATGCCATGTGAGGAAATAAAATGTCCCAACACGACACCTTCTTCCATCATCATAAAGCACTTCTCACTGTTGAGAGAGAGATTATAGTCCTGGCATCTTCGAAGGACCTTTTCTAGATTCTCCTTGGCTTCATCAAATGTGTTCCCATAGGTAGTGAAGTCATCCATGTAGATTTCCATACAATCGGAAGATATGTCTGAAAAGATACTGATGACTGCTCACTGGAAAGTGGCAGGGTCATTACATAAGCCAAAAGGGAGGACAAAATATGCAAAAGTGCCCCAAGGACAGGTGAAGGTAGTTTTCTCTTGATCCTCAGGAGCTATTTGAATTTGGTTGTAACCATTGAACCCATCCAAGAAGGAAAAATACTTCTTTCCTACTAGGTTGTCTAAGACTTGGTCTATGAATGGGAGTGGGAAATGGTCCTTTTTAGTGGCTATATTGAGCTCCCTATAATCCACACAAATGTTCCATTTACCTCCTTTTTTTGGCACTATGACAAGAGGTGACACCCATTGGCTGTTGGAAATTGGATAGATGAACCCGACATTAAGGAGCTTTTAGAGCTCAGTTTTGACTATATCCCTTAGGATAGGATTGACTCTTCTTTGTGGTTGTCTAATAGGTTTATAATCGGGACTTATGTAGATCTGATGGGTAAAAAGCATAGGATCTATCCCTTTCATGTTGGTGTAATCCTAGGCAAAGGCCTGCTGGTTGTCCTATAGCAGCTGTAGGATATCATTTTGGTAGGGTAATGATAGGTTAGAGCTGATATTCAATTCCTTGCTAGGGCTAATTTCTATTTTTATGACCTTATCCATCATGGCCAACTCAGCAATTGGCGGTGAAGCCAGTTCATGGGGTAATAGGAGATGAAGACAGCTGGAAGATAGTGAATATGGAGATGCATTTGGAATGGTCAAAATAGTCTCTAAAACACAGTCTGATTGTGGACACATCTGGGAATCTATGCCATAGTCATTAGTGAGGATAGATGAATTTATCTCATCTTCTTCCCTAGAGGCTAGAAATGGCTCTCTTCTAATTACCATGAGTTTCTGGATTAAGTTGGTTTTGAGATCAAGTTCATCTAATTCTGGCCACATGGCATCCTTGTCCTGCAACATGGGTTGAGAAGGGGAGTAGAGTGTCAAGTTTTTGGTGTTGATGCCATTAGAGATGTTCATCTTTCCTGACTGGCAAGCTATGAAGGCATCAGTAGTGGCCAACCATGGTCATCCTAAAATCAGAGGGTACCCACCCATATCACCTTTAGGGGAGAGAATCACAAAGTCCACAGGATACTCCTAGGAATGTAGGGTGACTATCACATCTTCAATTACCCCATTAGGTTTAACAGTGGAACTATCAGCCAGTTGCAAAATTTTTGGTGTGTCATGGAGACCAGCAATGTTTAGATTAGATAGGACTTCTTTGGTCATGACATTTATAGATGCACCTAAATCCACTAAGGCATTTGGAACTTGTATACCTTGGATGGTAACTATAACCATAAGACTTCCTAGATCGACATACTTGGGTACAAACAACTTGTCTAACATAAGATCAAAGAGCTGGCCGATGACATGAATGGTCTTGGGATCCTTTTTCCTCCTTCTAGGTTGTTTAATGCAGGCCTCCCAAATAGCTTTAGTATAGGAAGGGACTTCCTTGATAGCATCTAGGAAAGGAATCTTTACCGTTATATACTTTAATTGGTCAAGTAAATCTGCTACAACATGGTTTACTATGGTTTCAGCTTGTTGTGCTAATCTCTAAGCAAATGGAGGCTCTTTGGCTACAGGAGTGGACACATCTTTGTGGTCAACAGGAGGCTCCTCCACTTTGGTTATGATAGGGTGTTGTGGTGAAGCAAGGGTAGTTCCTGACATGAGATGAATGTCATGTAAGGCATAGCTCTGCTACTGAGCAGGCGGTTTGTTATTGGGATTGGGATTAGGTTGTGCGAGCAGCTGTGGTGGCTTAGGAGGATTATTAACTACTATAGGAGGAGGCATGAGAGCTTTTTTCTATGGAGGGGGCATTATGGCTTGCTGATTGGGCTGGTTAGACCATTGATTGGGTTGTTTCCAGCCTTGCTGGGGCTGTTGACAGCCTTGCTGGGGTTATTGCCAGCCCTGTTAAGGCCATTTCTAGCCTTGTTGGGGATGTTGCCAGCCCTACTGAGGCTATTGCCAACCTTGCTGGGGCTGGTGCCAACCCTACTAGGGTTGTTTCCAACCTTGTTGGGATTGGCTCCACCCCTGTTGAGGTTGCTACCAATTATTGTATCCTCCAAAATTATGGGGACCTGAATTTGGGAAACTCTGCCATGGATTATTATTGCTAGGAATTTGAAGAGGATATTGAGGCATACCTGGTCATGGGGCCCATGGCCTACATTGAGTGACATATAGCACCTCCCCATTCTCATCGATAGCTTTGAATTCCGTAGGCATCGACTGGGACTCTACATTTGCAATGCTCTTGCATTTGTAGCTCCTCTTTTTCTCCCTATAATGCAGGCAGTATTCTGTGAGCATAGCATCAACATCCTCCTTCTTCTTGCGAGCTTGCATGGTATGCAGCTAAGTAGTGACATCGTTAATGATTTCCTACTTGAAGTCTGATAGTAGATTAGAAAGTTCTATCTTGGATACCCTAGAGCCAGCATACTTGTGTGGTAGGTCTCAGATTCCTCTACCCTTCTTGACAGTGGCCCAAGAGTAGTTCAAGCAGATATTTTTTATATCATCCCATTTTTTTTGTGTAACATCATCTCCAGCCATCAGGTCCAGAGCCTCAATGCTTCCTTCATTGACACCTTTAATGAAAAGGTGTTTCTGAGAGTCCTTATTCAGTTGATACTGAGTGTTATGCTACAGGTTGTACATGAACCTCAAGACATAATCTTCCAGGGTCTCATCCTCTTTCTGGGTCATCCTAAAGATGTCATCACCTTTCAAATCTCATCCTCGATAGTATTCTTTGTATTTGGAAAGAAACATGTTGCTCATGGCAGTCCAATCTACTACGACGTTAGCACCAAGCCCCATGAACCATCGTAGCGTGGCTTCCTTCAGAGTGGATCAAAAAAACATGAGCTTATGTGCATTAGTTGTATAGTTGTATCTCCTACAAAGGATGTCAAACTCAAAAAGTAAAGTCTTAGGGTCTTCGGTGATGAGGCCATAGAACTTGGGCAAGGCTACAGAGGGTATGTTTTTCAAATTCTGATTTCCTTGCTGAGGCAGAATTGTGAAGGGAAAGGTTGGTTGAGCCATCCTTGGAGGAGGCCCTGGCTACGGTAAGAGATCTTCTGGTTTAGAAAATAGTTTTTCTAATTGCAAGGATTTGTCAGATGATAGTAAGTGATCAAATGCATCGACAAATATGTTTTCAAATGGTTCTTTGACTTCTATGGGTGCAACTTGGGGTTCCTCAAGCTCAAAATGGAATAGACTAAATGGCTCAGCTTGATGATCTTGAGGAAGGAAACACCCAAGATGATCTCTTCTTCTATGCATAAAAAGAAATACTAAACTAGGCCTAAAATGGCTCTAGGCTATATTAGATTGACACCATCCCCGATAGCGGTGCCAAAAATGACTTCTCTATATAATACCTCTTATAGTTAAGGATTATGCATCCTTTCTACTAGAAATAATACATTGAACTCATTAAATTATTGACCAGGGGTGTAAACTTGAAATGGTGACAGAAAAGTATATGCTCTAATCCATTCTAAAAGCCATCATTATAGTAAATGGAAAATGCTTGAAAGGAAATAAACTAGGAAATGAAATGTCAATAGTGTAATCTAAAGATGAAGTGACTTGCTAAAATAGTAAATTTAATCCTATGCTGAAGGAATGATAAACTAGCTAACTTCCTTTGTTGCAGGAACAACCACTGGTGCTGTTACTAGTGGCTGTAGGAGCAACAAAGTCCTACTTGCTTCAAATAACTTGCAACCTACTTACTGAAATAACTTGCAACCTACTTAACTACAAATTAGATTCACCTCCCGTGTGGTCCCCCATGGAAGTGTGAATAAACAAGATCTCAGATACTAGAATTTGAAGCTCTCATAATTTATTCATAAAACATGGATTACATAGGATATAGAAAATAAGACTGTATATCTCTTTCTAAATTACAACAGAGTACTGTAATAATAATTCTCTATCTATCGAATAACTACTGGGAATAGAACTTCCAGCTTATTTAACAACAACTTGAAACAAACTCATATTGACTAGGACTTCCCCAACATTAGGGATATGGAAGTCATCAAGAACATGACCAACAACATAAACTGAAGGAACAAACCGCATTTATACATTCATGAAATCTAGGAACACACTGCTGCTAGATTGACTCCATCATGACCACTTCAGCTATGATTCATCTGCAACAAGACTCATTCTCACCCGTGGTAGTAGAACCATTATGAGCTCCACAATGGTTGGTCCTTTCAAAGCGTTACTCTGTTCCTCTTATGTTGACTCCTTCCTTATTCATGGATCTATTGCCTCTGCAAAAGGTTTAGCACGTGTACATATCCAAGACAAAGAATTCATAACAAGTTTATTTTCTACCTCACTCTTCACCATATGGCTACAGGAAACCCACCTAACTTAAGGTAAGACATAAAAGTATTAGATTTAATTCCATATATCCATACAACACATAGATAGCATATTTATAAATTTTTTCAAAAACATTTCACATATATTTGCATACACCCATAGATATAACAGTTCTAAGATATTAAATAGTTTGGAAAGTATCATGAAAACATATAAAGTCTTTCAAAAGTAGCCATAAAACATATGAAAACATAAAACTATATGGCCCTATCTCAGCCTTATCAATAGTTATCAAGTATCATTACTTGAGGGAGCTATTACAGAAGAAGGAAGTGAAACTGGAATATGTAAACACTAAGGAATAGTTGGAAAACATATTACCAAAAGCATTCCCCAAGGATGCTCATGATTATCTAAGAGGTAAATTGGGGGTAATTACCCTAGCTGAGGCTAACTAGTACTGAATGGTACTATTGCATCAAATGTTTTAATCAAAATACTTAATAGATTTACGCACAGTAAGTCACATTTTTAGGATGCTGCCTAAAAACTGTGAAGTGGAAAACCAGAATAGAAAAGTAAATCTGTCATACACAAAGATGATAGGAAAAACATGATACAAATATTAGAATAGAAGAATTTGCATGATGAATATGTCAACATCTTTGGCATTGTTGTCAAAGAGGGAGATTATTGCTAAAAAAATAGGTAACAACAGATACAACGGAGATATTACTGAAAGAGGGAGCTGAATAAGAAAACATCAGTGTGATTATAGACATAGAGGGAGTCAGAATGAAGCTAAAGACATTAATGAAATTTTTTTGATATCAGGAACACAGGAACTTTTTTGGATTGTATGGTAACTTTGGTTGGAAATTATTGTTTTATATTTTAGTGTTACCATCAATGCAAAAGAGGGAGATTGTTGGAAAGATTGCTACAATGTAGACAATTGTTATTTTGTCATTGATGTCAAACCTTAACTGGTGAGACTATCACTATATGTTTGGGTACCTTATCCATTGATTGATGAAGATTTGAAAAGAATGGGATAACAAGAAGACCAAGGAAATGGTTGAGTTATGAGTATAAACTAGTGTACTTGATCATTTGGCACTTTGGCAAAGTGATACGTTATTTATCCAGAACTAACAGTTCACTGGAAGGTCAATGCCAAGAAAAGCAAAGTCAATGCCGAGCAAAGTGAAAGGTGATGCCGAGAAAAGAAAAGATGATGTCAAGTGCCAGTGAAATGTTGAGAGAGACAGTGAAATGTTGAGCATCAGTATTTTTTTATTGATGAGATTTGAGATCTATGGCTGACATAATTGATTTTATTGCGATATGCATTATTAATTAAGATTGGTCCATATTCATTTACTACATGGGAAACAATTATTAGCACATGGATTCAATGGTTAATTAATGACTGTATTGGAGAATTAAATTAAATGTAAAGATGGAAAGATCTGTTGGATCTGACCTAACCTAAGATCTACAATCTTGGTTAAGTGGCAAAAGATTTATATAACCTAGTTGAAGAGGTATAATATAACCTACTATGGTTATTGTTAATGTATCAAAGTGGAATGCAAAGTGTTGCATGGTTAATTGACTAATTGGCAAGACCTAAGTAGAGAAGGCTGAGCAGAGAAGCAGAGAGAGATTGCTTGACAAATATCCAAGAATATCTGAAGTTTGAGATGAAAATGGAGGCCACTCAGTGAATTAGCATTAGAGTTAAAACTGGATCTGGATTTGAAAATTAAGTTGTATGTATCAGATCACACCTGCTGATTACTTTCTAGCCATTGTAACAGTTTAAATTGTTTAACCAGGTTGACCTAACAGTCATGGCATAAATCCTTTGAACAATGTGACATTTAGATTGGAATGTTTTAAGTCCTCTAACAAGGCCACTCCTAACAGGGTGATTAAATCCTTTAACCAGGTCACATTTGACAGTGTGTTTTGTAACCTTTAATAAGGTTGGCTCCTCATAGGGCATTACTTTAGAAGAGTAAAATTTTGGTAGCATGTTATTGGTGGTTTTTCCCATTTTGGGTTTCCATGTTAAATCATGGTGTCAAAATGTGTGAATGTTATTGTTGTGTTTTACTATTAAGTTTCTGCAATCTTATTTCATTAGTACAGTAATTTGCACACTTTTATTGTTTATTGCTGCCAAGTAGATCTAAGTTGTTGAAGTTGATTTAAATTTTTATATGGGCACATCTAGACCTAAGGATAACTGATTCACCCCCCCCTCAGTTATTCTAAATTCATATTAAAAATACTATGGGAACCTACTCCACCACATGGAAATTCAGAGTGGGAAGAAATGAAGAATGCTCTCAAAGAGCTCCGTGTAGACACCAAAAGTAAAACCTTTTAGTTTAAGGAGGTATGTCCATTTCCATTCGACCACTCCATCATGGAAGTCTTGTTCCCCAAACACTTTAAGACTCCTAAATTCAAAAAATACCGAGGGAAGGTAGATCCTATCAGCCATATTAAGTATTTATACATATCTTGACAAGAGGTTACATATAGAAATAACTACCTAATGTGCCTTTTTCCTAAAGAGCCTAGGAGGAACGACCCTTTAATGGTTCTATAAAATCCCTTATGACATAGTTTCCATATTTATGGAGCTACATGATAATTTTGTAGCCGAGTACATACATAATATCATCATTGAACTGTGTCTCCTAGACCTATGTAACTCCAAACTGAAAGGTGGTGAAAGCTTGGTGGATTATCTTCAAAGATGATAGGGGCTCACCATGAGACTATAATATCAACCCCCTGAAAACAACCTAATAAAGATATTTATTAATAATATGCATCCTAAGATATCCCACCATATGTGCATGAACTACTTGCAAACTTATCAAGAGATCCAAGAGAAGGGAATAGATCTTGAAAGGGGCCTCCTAGATGATGGAAGCATCAAGCATTATAAGGAACCCTAGCATGATAGGACCAATATTGATCGATCCCTTTATTGGAAAAAGAATAAGAGTTTTCTAACTAATGGTTCCATAGATACCAAACATGTCTACATTATTGTAGTTGGTGCTAAGGAACCCAAATCGACATATCAGTATCCTACACTAGCATATCAACAATCCGCACTAGCATACTAGTGAATAATAATTAGAGTGTTGTGACTGATGGTTCCATAGATACCAAACATGTCAATATTATTGTAGCTATTTCTAAAGCACCCAAATTGACATATTAGTATCCTATACTAGCATATCAACAACTCACACTAGCATACTAGTGAACCACATGCCAGCAAGCCACACCTACCTACCCACCTCCTTGGATGAGTTATGAGTTGAACTACCAATCACCAAAAAATAAAATAAATGCCATATCATTCCTATAAAGACAAATAAAACATAAGCCCAGAATAAGAAAAAACACACATTTATCCCTTTGGGTGAAGCCATAGACATCATCTTACATAGAGTGGTTAAGGCAAATCTGATTATAAACCTACAAACCCAACCCTTTGATGAGTCTACTCTAAAGCCAACATGGTATAAAGAAAATGAGTACTGTGACTATCACCATGTTAAAGGACATGCCACCATAAAGTGCATGAAACTAAAGCCCTACATCTAAGACCTCATTGACTGTGAAGAGATCATAGTGGACTCTCCAACACAAACCTCAACCAATGCTAAATTACAAATATACCAAAATCTGTTCCCTCAAATAAACCCTGGTAAAGGGCCTGCCAAACCTTCTCCACCCTCAAAGCAAGGGAAGGGAAAGCAAGGAGATCATGCCAATCAAAAATACTATACCACGACACATATAAACTATTTCAATTTCATTGGTTGCATCTCTCAGGTTGAGCCCTCTATCAATGTAATCCATATCAAAGGCATTTCTATTCAATGTGAAGTCACTACCCATAGCGAAAGATTCTCTATTATAGGTACCACTATTGCTTTATACTCTAGTGGATAATAAAATCTTCTAGAACATGTTGGGAACACACCCACCCAAATATCCATCCTGGATCTCCTCCATACTTCACTCATCCATAAGGAGATCATTAGCAAAGCCCTGCAAGAGTCACGTGTCTAGAATAACATTGACCCCAAGCATTTCCAAGATCTTTACGGCCATTTATCTAATTCTAGGAACATCTCATTCAAGCATTCCAATATGCCTTCCATTGATCCTAATCATAATCTCCCACTTCATATTGTTTCCATGGTTAATGACTTTTCCATTACATGAGTCATGATAGATAATGGTTCAACACTGAATATATAGACTTTCAAATTCATAAGTCAAATGGGGTACATAGAAGAATACATAAAAAATGATATCATAACCATCAAGGCATATGATAACTAGGTGCTAATGCAAGGAGGATATGGAGAACAGGGGCCCAAGGCACTCCCAACTATCCAAACCAACTTGCAGAAAAACACAGAAAGGGAGAGAAGAAAAAAAATTATATATCAATTCATCAAACTTATTACATTTCAGGTTGTAAGGTCTTCCCAATTTTGGCCATTTACATTCAGATGTTTACATAATAATCTTGATACATGCGAGGTCATAGACCTTCCATCCAAATGCTAATTCTTAGTCTCCTATCGCCAAACTGATCCGTAATTTAGGAATAGAAAACCAAATATATACAAGAGTCCACCAAAGCAGTAGGTACTCAAATCCTTAAGATCCAACATAGGAAGAAAAAAGACCCAGATTTAGGTCCACACACATCCCAATTAGAGATCTCACATCAATTATGCTACAGAAATAAAATGCAAAAGTCACCCAGAAGATGCAACTTCAAAATAAAATCCAACTTCAAAATAAACAAATCGATAAGAAGCCGACCGAGCAACAAGAACAACTCGGTGAAGAGCAACTGAGAGACAACAACAATTGTGTAATAAGGTAATCGATCAACAAAAACTACTCACTGAAAGAAACCACTAAGCAACCAACATTCACTGAGACCCATCAACAAAGAAAGATAGAACAAGTAACCTAGAAAGAATAGTTACCAAGCACTTTACTGAGCTACCTCCAAACAAACTACCGAGCAAAAAAAAAATTGTTGACCAGGATTGCCAAAGAACCAAAGATGAGGGCTCCTGCATCAGACACCAGGGGTTAAAAGAAATTATTCTCTGAATCATGTGTCAGGTCCAACCTGAATTGAATCCAACTAAGATTGAGAAATCCAAGGTGTGTCCTCAAACAGTCAGTTCTTTCATTTTATCAGAGAATCCATGTATTCCTTTCCTTTTGTTCTTCTTCCAACTCCCTATTTCAAAATTTTCTCAACTTCCTCTATCATTTTCTTAGGATAATCACTCGATACTATCACTTCTTCATTAGGTTCATGAAATTCAAACAAGTCAAAAATATTTAATATAGGTGATATATCCAAGTCATTTGGTAAGTCTACTTCATAAGCATTTCCACTGTCAAATCTTCTCAATATTTTCCAAGGACCAAATTTATTCATCTTCAATTTTCCATATTTCCCAATAGGAATTCTTCCTTTCTTCAAATGAACCATATCTACATCACCAAATTCAAAAATTTTATGTCTTCTTGATAAATCTGTACTATCCTTGTATTTATAATTACTTTTCTCCAACTTATGTTTTACATCCTCATGCAATGTCTTCATGACCTAAATGAACTTTTATGCTTCAACACTTCTTTTCTCTTCTCCAACAATGTCTCTCAAGTCTAATATACCTCTTGGTTGTGTACCATGAACAATCTCAAAAGGTTTCTTTCTAGTACTTTTATTTACTATACTGTTATATGAAAAAAATTCTTGTGCTAACATCAATTCCCAATTATACAGCATGTCTCCAACTAAGCATCTCAACAAGTTACCCAAACTTTGGTTTACAACCTCTATTTTTCCATCAATCTATGGGTGAAATTTAGAAGTATACTTCAACTCAGTGTCCAACTTCTTTGAAAGTGTTTTCCAAAAATAGCTAACAAACTTACAGTCTTAGTCAAAGATGATACTCCTCGGTAATCTATTCAATTTGACAATCTTCTTAAAGAAAAGATTTGCTATATGTACCTCATCTGATGTTTTCTTACATGGTATGAAATGTATCATCTTAGAAAATATGTCCACAATAACAAATATGGAATTATTACATGTTTCTGCCCTTGATAAGCCAAGAACAAAATCCATGCTGATATCAATCCAAGGTTTGTAAGGAATAGAAATTGGTGTATACAATCTAGTATTATGACTTACTCCTTTTTCTACTTGACAAATTCTACAACTTTTAAAAAATTTCTAAACATTGTTATACAACTGAGGCCAAAAATACCTTTCCTTAAGCAAACTCAATGTCTTATCAATACCAAAATGTCCAGCCAAACCACTACTATGTTGTTCCTTTAACACATTAGTTATCATTGATCCTCTCGGTATGAAAATTGAATACCTTTGAACAATATATCTTTTTGAATGAAATAATATTCATACTTACTTGGTTGATTTGGAATAGGTGTTTTGCACACTCTTGAGTGCTCAAAAAAATCAGGATCATTTTCATACAAATTATTTATGTCATCAAAACCTAGAACCACAATTCTCATTTCAGTCAACAAAGATCTTCTACTCAATGCATCAACAAATCAGTTAGAAACTCCACTCTTATGCTTAATCACAAATTTGAAGTTAGAAAATACTCTACCCATTTCATATGTCTCTGATTCAACTTATTTTGACTACCCAAATATTGTAAAGCCCTATGATCAGTATACAACACAAATTCACTCAACATCAAATAATGTCTCCATTTCTAAAGAGCTTTAACAATAGCATAGAATTATTGATCATAGAAAAAATATTTCCTTTTTGCATCATTCAAATTTACACTAAATAAAGAAACATGTTTACCTTCTTGGGTCAACATAGCTCCTATTGCACTTCCACTTGCATTACATTCAACTTGAAATACCTTGTTGAAATTAGGTAAGGCTAACACAGTCAATTCAACAACAATTTTCTTCATAGTGTCAAAAATATTATCATATCCATGTGTCCATTTGAATTCTATTTTGTGTCCTCTCATTGTCTCATTCATAGCATTACAAATAAAACTCAAATTTATGATAAACTTCTTGTAAAAAATTGCTAATCCATGAAACAATCTTACCTCACTGACATTATCAGGTGTAGCCCAACTAAGTATAGCTTCAACCTTCTCAAGATCCATCTTTAAACCATTAGCTAAAATCACAAAACCTAAATGCAAAATTTCTTCTTTCATGAAGGAACACTTTTTTAGATTTATCAGCAACTTTTCCTCTTTCAATATCTGCAATACTTGTCTTATATGTATTAAATGCTCTTATCTAGTCTTACTAAATATCAAAATACCATTCAAGTATACAATCACACATTTACTCAATAATTTCTTCAAAAATTCATTCATTAACCTGTTAAATGTACTCAGTGCATTAGTTAAACCAAAAGTCATAACCAACCACTCATACAAACCTTCTTTTGTCTTGAAAGTATTTTTCCATTCATCACCTTCTCTGATTCAAAAAATCTATTATATCATCCATCCTTGGTATAGGAAACCTATACTTAACTATGATCTTATTGATTTCTCTTGAATTAGTGCACATTTTCCATTCCCCATTCTTCTTAGGCTCCAATACAGCTGGTACTGTACATGGACTCAAAATTTCTCTCATTAAACACTTGGTCAACCACAAATAAAATTTTTGGTTGAGTTCTTCATTCTCTGTCTGTGTCAACCGATGTGGTTCCTTGTTTGGTAAAATAGATCCTAGAATCAGATCCATACAATGGCTAATATCTCTCATCGGTGAAAAACCATCTAGTACATTATTTGAAATTATCTCCTTGTACTCGGTAAGCAATTTCTCAACTTCTGTAGGAACTTCATCTTCTTTTTTCTTACTTAGTTTGTTAGAATCAAAGCATAACAAACATCATTTCTATTCAAATCCTTAACAAACTTTCTACCTTCCCTCAAACAAACTTTCACTATAGTACCCCTCTAACCATAATACAAGTTTTTGAATGAAGTAAGATCTTTAGATGTTTCCTTATAGCTTAATACTTGTTTTCCTGTAAGTTGTTTATAATGATTTCATCGGCTTGTACCTGAGAATTCTAATATCAGACATACTGTCTAAAGGTATCATTATGTATGTGTTTGTCCCCATGTATGTATAAAGGACCTTCAATACCTTTATTAACGTAGTTAGGATGCTATATGTGCTTCTATTAAGGTTACTTTCAATGAATCTTGTATGTCACTTAATGATTTAGGACATTTATTATGATTATGATGAGTTATTATTAGTATCGAGTATTGACTAACCCAATTCTCAAGATTCTAACCCTCATGTTACAATCTCTCTATCTCTCTGTGTGTGTGTTTGTGTGTGTGTGTGTGTGTCTTCATGATTTAGGATGAAGTCGTAGTTACTCACATGGATGAGGTCCACATGATGTATCTATCCTGATCATCTGTCTGCAATGTCTTCTTTCATATGTACATCAATGCACATGTATTTCTTCTCGGTGATGTAGGCTTGCAGGTACTGGGCATTGACTTCACCTGGCTTCACAGGTCTGAGTGTACCCAAAAATCCTTGATCATTGTTGTTGTTACAGAGACAGTACCAAGTCCCACAAGATTATGACTATCCCCGATCCTTATTCCTGGGTTGGGTCTTTTGGATTTTTCCTTTGATTGTGGATTGATGTCTGATTATGGTTGCTTGGTATTTGATCATTCAGGATATTTTTTATAGTCCCTAGGACTAGGTGAATGTTGTTTTGTGGTTGGATTAACAGTTAGTAATAATTTGATGGTCTTATGGAATTAAATATATGGTAATAAGCATTTTCTTAGTGTATTCATTAATGTATGTTTTATAATAATATTTTCATGGATATATATACACAAAGGAATATGGGTGCACACATGCATATGTCTATATATATGTTTATATTAATATATTTATATAAATAATGTGAATTTTTATATATATGTCTTTTTAATTGTAATAAAGGAATTAACTAATTATAAATATTTATAATTAAATCCACTTCATCCTTGGATAAATAAAGGTAAAATAGTTATTATTCTTTAAAAGAGAGAGAGTAACTAATCTTTATCTAAAGTGAAAGTGAGAATAAAATTACAACATAAAAATAAAATAATAGTAAATAAACAAAAAGCATTCTCGGGAAAAAATCTACCTAATAAAATTATATTAGAACTATTAAGACTAATAACTAGAAGATGGTTGTGGATGGTTGCATCGGTTGAAACTTCCCATGCAACCAATCCTACAACATATATATGAAAGGAAGGATTCTGTAGATGTGTGTGCAGGATGGGAATGATTTCCGAAGGAAACATTATAGTATTTTGATAAGAAAATATGTTTGGATCCATAGAATTTCCAGAGTAGGCTTGTGACTACCTGTAGAAGGATCTGGAGGAGTGTTGAAGGAAGATTGGAGGTTCTAGAATTCTTCTCCAATGGTATCTCCATAGGACCCTAGGTAGGATCTATTCTGGAGGATGATCCTCTTTATACGATTGCTTGATCTTGTGGAATGTATTGTGTTTATCTATTTACTTTACCACTTGAATTGAAATGTAAGGATTTACAATGATAATGTATTTTGTCTGCATTAGTAAAAGTATAGCCTTAGGGTGAATATATTTATATGAGATATTAGGTATTATTTTATTATACTATCATGTATTCTATTTATTTTTTCCTCCTTCATGATTGTGATAGAGTTTGAGTCTTCAAAGTATCCTTGTAGCATTTCCTTGTGCTTTGATTATGCTTGTAAATACTCTCAGATTCTAGAGAACTCCATTCTTCCTCTTTGTCTTCATGCTGGTTTGTGCACCCATTTTTCTCTCAGAATATGTATCCAGGAGTACCTTTTAGGGAAGAAGGGTTTGATAGATGTTTTGGAAGGAAGACAAGGAGATTTGAAATGGGTCTTAACATGATTTCACTTCCCATACCTCCATCTCGCCCAGTTCTTCCTCAAAACCAAATCTGCAATCCATTTTCATAGATAAACATAGATTTTCACCACCTGCGAGGTTCTAGGCACCACCTATGTAGGATGCATGAAAAACTTCATAGATTAGGTTACCACCTACATAGCTTAGGCTACCACTTGCGCATCTTGGGCTACCACCTGCGCAGGACTTTTCCAGATTGGTTTTTAGGGTTTCTGGAAGGGCTTAAGGTGTCGTGTTGACCTGGGGTTGACCCTAGGGGGTTTAAAAACTTGTAGGACACTTTTTTTTCATATGGTATTATGTTTAGGAAATTTTGGAACCCTCTTAAGAGTTTGGATAATTTTGGGAATCTAGATTAGGGCTTAGGCTGGTCTCCGTCCGATTTCAGCCTTAGGGCAAAACATAAAATGTAACATTTAAGTATAAGCTACATACTCTTAATTCCTTATACTTTAATTTAAATTTTATTTAATACCTTCTAGGATGTTTTATAGTGGTTTCAGCCTCCTAGGAGTTCAAATAAAGATTCTAGATTTTGAAGCTTTTAGGAAATTTCAGACTTAGCCAAATTTTAGGAATCAGCATGTTTTTTGCAATGTGATCTTGTTATGATGATTTTTGGTTTTAGTTGGTACCAAAGGGAAATATTTATATGGTTGTGTATAATACTTGATGATTGGTGCATTTTGATGTCTTTTTATGTGTTATCTATCTAATTTTTTGCTGGATTAGGGTTTAGGAATGTCTGGTGGATTAGGGACAATCAATGATCTCCTAATCCCAATCCAATGATGTTAAGATGTTATGATTTGTGTTGGGTTGAAGTACTTGATGTAATTATGTATTTTAAATCCCTTGTAATGTATTTGATGCAATGTGGTTGTGTTTTACCTATTTGTATACTCGATTGCAGTTTAGGGTTGTCCAAAGGATTCAGGACAACTAGTACTTTCCTAAACTCAACTGTTTGATGTTGTGACATTGTTGTGTCTTCCTATGTATTTTTATGTGGGTCTATTATGCCCTTTTTGATGCTTACTAAAGGTAGGGAAACTAAGAACACTAGGTGAGTGGCTCATAGTGGAGGTCGGGGCCCTAAGTGGCTAGTACCAAGGTAACCCACTATGGAGTTATTTAATCCAATGATAACATTAATAATTTATGGGAAGGGAAATACACATTAAATAAGATAAGCTTCACCCATGTTGATAGTGCTAGTAAAAGCTACGGATGGGAGTGGGAAAATGTGTTATTGCGATAGCACAATCAGACAGTCTCATCCCTATGAGAGATGTTTGGTTTTGTATGTGCCTACTTGGGGGCCAGGGCCCAGATTGGCTAACCAGGGTAACCCAAGGGGTGAGGGCTATGTGATGACACTCACCTATCATATCTTAGAGTTCCTACCAATGTTCTTTATGTCTTTGTGATCTTCTTGTGTTTTCTATTGTGTTATGTTTTGGGAAGGGCTACCATCACCTTAGGGGTATCCTAGTTGTTACCTTCTTGTGTGGACCTTTGTCTCTATTTCCTAGCATGGGGGAGTGGACTCTTTTTGGATCTACATGGTTGGGTGGTTAATATTTATTATATAGAGGTATTGTTCATGGTCAAATGGATGTTATTGGCATCTATTCCTTCTGGATTTTCAGTTTTGAAGACTTATTATTGTATATGTAAAGATGTGCTTATGCATGTGCATTCTTGTAAATCATTGAATCTGATGATATGATGTATATCAATGTAATTGAAAGAAATGTATAAGGGAATGGGTAGATCTTGGAAAATGGAAAGGGAAAATATTATATGTTATCAATATGAAAATATAATTGTTTAGGGTATTTATTCACCTATCTTTTATTACTTTTGGTATTATAAATGATCTTAGACCTAGTATTAAATAATGTATTTATGAATGAATGTGCTATGTCTTGATGTATGGTTGTTGAAAACTATTATGAGTTAATGAATCTATGAATAATTAGCTATAGAATTTAATATTGGATTATGGTTACTATGTTTCACAAATGCGTATGAAATAATAAAGTATATAGGGCATTGCATATCCATCAAATATTTATCTTTCACCTGAATGCTTAATGATTAGTGTTAATAATAACATGAGTTTAGTAAATGATAACTCACATGGATGCATGCTAAAATATTAGGATTTATGGTAAGATTATACATGTAACTCAATGTTAAGAGTAAAGGAATGAATTGGAAACTTATATTAATCAATCAATGCCTTAATGGGTAAATGAATAGATTAGATTATGTTTCCTTAATAGTGGTGTTAGGGAACCTGTGAGGACTTAGAGTAGTTATAATATTTCAAAAAATATATATACTCACATCTCTTAGTAGTTATTTGGCTTGTCCTCTTGGGTTCCCTGGCAGGGTGTGATATTCACAGACATACATGTCTCATCAACAAATTATTAAACCAAAGGTAACAAGATTTGTTTCTTACCATCAACCCAAATAGTATATCTATTCGCTCTTCCTTTGTGTATAGAATTTCTATCATATTTCCAAGTTCTACCAAACAAAATATGACAACAATCCATTCTCATAATATCACACAACACCTTACCATAATACTTTCCAATTTTTGGATTTACAAAACATTGTTCACTCACCATTAGTGCATGCTCATCTTTGATCTATGAAATCTGATAGGGCTTAAAATGCTTCATTGTTTCCAACTCCAATTTTGTGACCATTTCCTTAGATGCCAAATGCTCTGAGCTTCCACTATCAACAATTAACTTCCAAACTTTGTCTGCAACTCTATATCTGGTCTTGAACAACATTTTACTAATAGGATCTTGCTTATCTTTCTCACTCAATAGTATCCTTATAATCATTATATTTCCTTCCTTCTTAGGTTCATTCAGTGACTCCTCTTCCACCAAATCATTTATGCTACTACCGTATTTCTTACTTGCATGTGTACACTCAAAAGCTCTATGTCCCACTTCACCACAATTGTAACAAGTTCCTTGGAACCCTCTTCTACTATAACCACCATGGTAGTAGTTGCCTCATCCTCAGAATGAACTTCCACCTTTCCATTTTGTCTTTCCTTTGTCTTGATATGTGTTTGAATTAGCCTTGTCTGGTTCAGATCTATTGTTTTCACTTTGAGATCTACCTCTTCCTCTAGGGAATCTATCACCTCTTCCTCTTTGCCTTTGTTCATATTTTTTGTTCAATTTCTCCTTAGATTTTAGGGCAAATTGATATGCCTCTTCAATGCTCTCCATTTTTACCAAGTTGATCTCATCTTGTATAGAACTTATCAATCCATTCACATATCTTTGTATCATTTCAACTTCATCTTCAAAATATCCAGATCTTATGTCCAATCTATAGAATTCCTCAATCTAATCTTTTATCAAGCTATCTTTCTTCTTCAAACTTTGCATTCTCCTTACTAGGTTAATCTGGTAATCACAAGGTAGGAACTCACCTTTAAATTTGTTTATTATCTTATCCCATACCTTGATCTTGTCTATACCCTTATTCTTTTGATCCAATTACAGATGCTCCCACCACAAGGATGCATGACCTTTGAACTTTGTACTTGCAATATTTAATTTCTTCTCCTCTAATGAATTCTCATATTCAAAGTATTTTTCCATTTCTGTTATCCAGTCTATAAATTCATCACAATCCAATTTTCCACTATACTCAAGAGGATTAAACTGAGGTGTCAAGTTCAAGCTTGTTAATTCTCATAGGAACCTCTCTTGTTCATGAGCCATCATAGGTGTATGTGCAACTTCTCCCTACACTTCTTCCAATTCATCATTACTAACATCTTCAAGATGTCTTCCTCTGCACTGGGATATTTCAACATTTTCCAATATTTCACCCATCTATCTTAACATATTTGTCAGACTAGGATCTACATTTCCTCTCCCATGAAACATATTGAAACCCTCTAAAATTGTAGGTTAGATCACAATCTGCTACCCCACAACAATATCAACCACTAGGTTAGGGCTTACAAGAAGGAACCTAGATCTCACCTTCGCTCTGATAAAACTTGACCAAGGAGGGTATGGAGAATAAGGGCCCAAGGCACTCCTAACTATCTAAACAAAATTACAGAACAACAGAGAAGAAACAACACAAAAGGGAGAGAAGAAACACCAAATCATATATCAATTCATCAAACTTATTTCATGTTAGGTTGTAAGGCCTTCCCAATTTTGGCCATATACATTTAGATGTTTATAGAATAATCTTGATACATGCAAGGTCATAGACCTTCCATCCAAATGCTAACCCTTACTCTCCTATCCCCAAACTGATCCCTATTCTAGGAACATAAAAGAAAATATATAAAAGAGTCCACCAAAGAGGTCGGCACTCAGATCCTAAAGATCCAACATACGAAACAACAAAGGCCCAGATTTAGGTCCACACACATGCTAATGATATATCATACATTAATTAAAAATAATAATTAAATGCAGAAGTTGGCCAGAATATCCAACTTCAAAATAAGCAACTTGGTAAGAAGCTAACCGAGAAATAGGAACAACTTGGTGAAGACCAATCGAGCAACAACAACAACTCTGCAAGAAGGTAACTGAGAAACAATAACAACTTGGTGAAAGAAACAACCGAGTAGCCAACATTCATCAAGACCCATTAGTAAAGAAAGACAAAACAAGTAACTAAGAAACAATAGTTACCAAGCACTTTACCGAGTGGCCTCCAAACAAGCTACCGAATTTAAAACAAACATATTTTTGGTTGACCAGGATTGCCAAAGAACACAAGATGCTCCTGCATTAGGATCGCACATATGAAGGTAACATCTCACTTCCTATCCTATTAGGCCCAGCAATATAGAGTACAATATGCCATGTTGTTGATCTTGACCTCCCGTTCAACATCCTCCTTAGTTTCCTATGGATTCACTACATTCTGGCCATTCTCTCTGCATTCCATCAATGCATCAAGTTCCCATACAATATTTCTAAATTCACCATCCATGACGATCCCCACCCCTATGCATACTATCATGTGTTGGAAGTATCATTTCCACACTTAAATCATTTCTTAGGAATTGATATTGGAACCTGTTTCTCCAAATCCTCCTGAAACTACACCAATTCAGAAGCTAGCCCTGCCTCCACATTTTCCACTGTCAAGATCGATAACAAAGGCTATGGAGAATACATCCTATCTGACACATTTTCACTTGGAGCCCTACCTTTGGACCTAAACACATGAGGACGTCTATCCTACCAAGAAACATGAGAAGCATATGAACCATAATAGAAATAGATGGGATCATTTCTATCTCATGGCATCCTAAACAAATGGAAAATGGAACCTGACGTCAATAGATGATTATATCAGGATCCTCATGCCCTTGACAAAAAGCTCCTCAGTTATTTTAGAAAAAAGTTCCCACACTCCCAAAAGATAGAAACACCAAAGTGGAACTACCAAGGAGGTAGTTTTGGTTGTGAAGAGGGTGGTATGAAGGTTCCTATTGAGCCTCCCTACTTACAAAGAAGTCAAGGATTGGGCTTTGGCCTAGACACGATAGGGGACACCAATTTGAACAAATGTACTTCCTACAATCACCTCGATGAAATCATTGAGATCAAATATATCCATGAAGAGGAAGTTAAGAAATATTATGATGACATCTTTGATGAAAAAACCTTCCTAGGAAATTTCATCCTTTTCCAAATCTCCATACATTTCATTGACCTACCTCTTGTCCACCATGAACACATAGACTGTGACCAATGAGGCATCATACATTTTGATGAGTTCCAAAGTGAGGATGCACTTCTAAGATTTATTGGGTTATAAAAACAAAAAACTAATTTAGGGAGGGTAAAAACTCAATAAATTGTCATGCTTTTACAAAGGAAAAGGTTAACAACACCAAAACTGTAAACTTCAAGGGCATAAAAGTCACATTTCTATTGAGAATTTGAATATGATTTAAACTGATGAAATGTGTGAAATAGGAAGAATGTTATTGTTGGAAATATAGTACATGCAAGGTGATTGAGAGGGGGGGTGAATCAGGAACAAATAAAAATTAATCTTCTTTATTCAAAATTAGATTATCTGATCTGATTTGCATGCATATAACTTAAAGGAAAAAATCATACATAAAACATGACACAACACTTGGTTACCCAGAAACCTCCAAATAGAAATTAAAACTTGGGTAGGGATGGTACCCACAATATTTAGTACTACAATATAAATTTAGCCTGTTAGAGCTTACATTGACCACTTCTGATGGTCTGCCCTGTTAAGAGAAATAAGGATTGTTAAGTCAACCTTGTTAAAGGATTTGATATAATACAAAAGTTATACAACTCTATCAAGAGATTTACAAAGGAATGTTAGGTCCACCTTGTTAGAGGATTTTATTGATCCACCTATTAGAATGAACTAGTAGATGATCTGATTAGGCAACTCTAATTTGTTGAATAAGATCCTTTGATTTGTAACTAATCACATGACTGTGATGGATGACTCTCTATTGTATTTTATACTTATGCAATCTTCTAATTAATATGCAACTTCATATTCACATATATGCTCATACATATATGTTAACTTCTCATTTTAGACAAGAAAAGTGTTTGAAAAATATATATTTATCCAAAAAAATTAACTTCATAGGTTGGCTTCCATTAGACATAATGATATCAAACAATATATTCAATGTCATCCCAATACTGTCACTCAGGTCTAGAAGTCTACTCGGGTGAAAAACTAATACTCGGGAAATATGTTGATCACCCAAGTCATACTGGTTACTCAGGTGATGCTGAATGACTCAGGCAATACTAATCACTTGGGTCACACTAGTTACTCAGGCAATACTGATCACTCAGATCAATTTGATGACTTGGGAAATACAGGATGACAAAGTGTTTTGACACTAATTGACAACATGTCTTGCCATAAGTTCTATAATCTCCCCCTTTGGCATTAGTGACAAATAAAATTATCATTGTACTCTAAATCTAATAAGTCAAAACTCCCCCTTACTATCTACTCGGGTTTTGACACCTTTTCTGTTGCTCGGGTCTAACTGACTCTATTTTTTTTATTTTTCATTTTTTTTGTAATGTATATCTTCTTCTTTACTCAATTGTACATGTATTTCCTCAATGTATATACAATGACCTTTCCCCCTTGGTTTTGACAAAAAGGAAAAACTATACCTATAAGGGAATTCCAAAGTAGGATAGGAAATGACAATGTACCTTCATGATGTGCAATTCTATCTGTAGCTCAGTTGACAACTCTATCATAAGTTCTACAACTAAGAAATTATTTTCATGGATGAGTGTCTTTGCATGTGTGATGTGTTTCTAAATTGCACCCATGTGTGGTAGGAATTAGCTCTGAATGGTTGAAAGAGACTCTCTAGTCCTTGCTTCTTCTCTGAGTAACTCAGCCTGTACATTGGGCAGATATTTGATCATTCAAAAATGTGTTGAGCTTGTGCTCGGATCAAGTGCCAACTGCTTTGCACTTTCCTTTAGATTTGCATCAATATTAGCTAGCTTATTCTTTATCTCCATATTAAAGTTAGAGGTATCACTCAACTTTACAAACAATGATACTAAATTGGTCACGGTGGTTTCTAGAGTGATAATAACATTGGTTAGATGCACTTGGTCAATTGTAATCTTCTTTGAAACATTCTCTAGAACCTTGTTATCGAACTTTCTCTCTACTCTCTCAAGCAATTTATCTTGACCATTCATGTCTTCATTAATCTTATGGACTATGTCAATAAGTTGATCCATAATGGAGTCATTCTCATTGACCTCAATCTGTAGTGCATCTATGAATATCCCTTTTACATCTTCAAGTACTATATTCCTCTTTTTCACTTCTCAGATCTTCTTTTGTATTGCTCTTTTCTTCCATAGTTCTCCAAGAATATCCATTTTCTCTACTAATAAGTTGGAAAGATCTGAATTTGGAATCACAATTTCCCTTTCAAGATCAATCTCATCAGTATTCACTTCCTTCTCCTTACCTTTGATCTTGGGATTAGGTGAAGGAATAATTGCCTTACCTTTTCCATCCTCAACTTGTGCCTAAATATTCAATTGGATTAGGTCATTGACCTTTACTGTATCAATTGTTGAATCAAGGTTAACTAAAGAATCAATACTAGATGAATTTACCTTGTCCACCCGTGACTCCATTTTTATTGGCCCAGTAGTAGGTGGAGCCTATTTCTTGGTTCCTACTATTTTAGATGTTGATTTTGTAACCTTGTCTTTGGTCGGAGATAATATGTTATGGATAGGTGATTTTGGCAATGATTCCATTATTTCCACTGTAATCTTCTCAGAATTAGAATCTTCAATTGTCTATACCTCAGGTAATGTATCATCATTGGTCTGTTTAGTTGAATCTGTGATCGGTACTTCTTGTTTATCATCTCCTTCCACTTCAAATAAAGATTTCCACACTGTTGTGGTAGACTTCACAACATCTTCTATCTTTTTGTTTAGTATTTGGAAAGTCCTAAATCTAGGAGTATGATTGTTTTCATTGCTTCTTTCATCTCTTTGTTCTTCATAGTAGGCATTAATTCCCTTAAGGTTTGTTCCCTTATGTATTTTTTAGTTTTGACTGCATTGTGCTAGGGAATAGATACTACCTTGAACAAATCTTCTGTCATATGACTCTTCAACATGGAGGGGTTGTTAGGGATTTTTCTTGTATGAATCACAGTGCTTGAAATGTCTATTTGAACCTTATACTTTCTAATTTTGATTCAGAGACAAGAAAATCCTAATTGCTAAGGACTGGATAAAGTCCTTCTTCGTTTTTGAGCTCCACAAATACTCAGGCAGGTTTTACCTTTCAAGATTGCTGTTAACACAGTATTTGTTGATGTGGACACTAATTAGCTATGTATCTTTATTGGAATAACTTATGAATTATCTTGCTGATGACCAAGAATAACCATAAACAAGATATTACCATACAAATCATAGTTATTAACATAACAATAACCAGTGATACCATGATTCTCATCCTTCTTCCTTTTCTTTATAGGAGGGATAACCTGGTTGATTCACTCTTCAAGGAATCAATACTATGGACAGTGTCCTGCTGACAGAAGTCCTTTAAACAAGTTCAGCTTATATGTTCTTAGTAATAGAGTGTTTAATTGATTTGGTTTTGATAACTTGGAATATCTTGGACATAGATAGATAATCAGACTATTTTCTGAACCAGTGCCTATCCTTTGGGCTGCAGAGTCAATAATAAGCAGAGGTATCACAGAAACAAAATACACTGAACTGCCTTACAGTTCAAACAATTAGGATAGGTTTCCTTACAAACTATCTTGTCACCTCCAGACTACTGTATCAGATCCTTAAACAAAGTAGTATGCTCCTTGAAATCATTCACAACATTTAATTCTCTCCTTGAAAGAAACTTGTAAACAATTAGATGGTTACCTTA
>MU223136.1:4659368-4688572 GCA_018584345.1 Thuja plicata | reverse complement strand
CTTTTTGTTCTTCTCCACTGCCTCCACTGGTTGAAGCAACGCTCATAGCTCTACTCATCTTGGTAACAGCTTGAAATTCCTTTCTTGAAATGATATTGAAACAAATCTAATCTTCAATATCAGCTATCTGTCCTGAGCACAATTCTCTGCAAATTAGAAAACTCTGATCACTCAGGATACACTGCAACTGCTCAAAATATCACCTTTTACTGAAAAATAAGCAAGCTAGCTCTAAAAACTGAAAACTCGGTGAGCAAGAATGAATGCACTATCATCTGTTTATAGCCATATGATTCAGAGTACATAGCTCATAATTCAGAAATGTCAGTTCTGCCATTAAGTTGGCATGCCGTGAACTTTTGAAAAACCTAGCCGTAGTTGCATGAAGTTGACAGGAGATCAAAATTTTAAATATGAATCCTTGGCGCAATCATAAACTATTTAAAATAGCTGACATGTCATCCTCTGATTCATTCTTTGTCATACATCTCAGCTACCCAAAAGATCCATTCTTTCATGTCATCCACTTGTCGCCACATTTTAGATCTCGTGATCCTGCGACCTCACGACTGTATTAAGTCTCTTTGTCGCGAGCACTTCTCCTTAACCATGGTTTGATCTCTAGACTTGGCGACAATGCACTTTCTTTACTTTGGCTGACCCAAGTCCATCTGGTAATCAAGTGACATAAGTGGAATTCTAAGTCGCATGGAGTTATCTTTAACTCATCTTTCTTCTCCAGATTTGGTGACAGGCCATTGTTTTTAACCTTTCACAGTTATCACCTTGGTCGCTCAGTCGCAGCACTTAGCATTCCATATTCATATTTTGTGTTTATGAGCGATTATGTCTAATCTCAACTCGGTCGCTTGATCGTGAGCTACTTTTCTCTTATCATGATTTTCTTGCGACTTTGCGAAGCCTTTGATTAATTCCTTTGTCACTAGGTCGTAGAGCCATAGCTCGCCTTTCACCAGACATCGCAACTGCGTGAGTTACATCTTCGAGTCATTGTATTCACCGAGTCGCACACAAAACTCAGCTCGGCATAAACAGCTCACAAGTGCATGATTTACCTTTTTCCTCCAGCTCATCGCATAGTTGGGAGATAATTTTAACTTTACCTCACCTATAGAACATGTCATTTCTCTATTTAAAGTGACTTTGCGACATACCTTAATCGCCAAGTCAGGAGGACCTTTTCCCTGGGACACTTTTCTGTCCAGACTTCACGACTGCCGTTGGATCATCTACTTCTTTCATCGGACAGCTGTCGTTTAATCACTGATAAATTGGGTATACCCTTAATTTATCTGGAGACCTTGCGACTAAAGGAAAAAATACCTTAGTCTCATAATCTCTTGATTCATTTCTCCTTTCTGGCGAGCTCCTGACTGAGGGAAATTGCTAACATCAAACAGTTAGTCACGGAAATGGGACTGTTATCTTTTAACGGCCATTTGATCTCGAGACCACGCGACTGAAGAAAAACTTAACTATTTGCTATGGCCTAATCTAGCGACAACGCGACATGAAGTAATCGCGAAGTCTGAGAACATTGCTTTGACTTTTTGACTTCTCTTGCGATCACCCAACTGAGCAGTGGGTCCCATTCTTTAAAGCTTATGATATGAAGATCATGCGACTACCCAACTAATTAGATATCGCTAAGTCTTGAGAGGTTGAAAGAATATTTTGTTTCTTAACGAGACTACGCAACATGAAGGAAAAGCAAAGTCGGGAAAGCATTTGGCATATTCATTCTGGGTAACGTGATGAAGCGACTTAACTTAAAGCACATGTCTTAAATGATTGAAAAAGGTAACGATGAAACATAAGACATGACCAAGGGTTTCAATGCATCGTTTAACACTTGGATACTAGGGTTTTTCAGGGTTTTAGCAATTTTGGCAAGGTTTAAGTATGAAAACCCTGAAAATTTCAGAGGGCAAGACAAGGAATAAGGTGAAGCAGAAAAAATAGGAAATACAACCAACAGGGGTCATATTTCCATTTGGTCATTTTCTCCACAACTTCTTCCTCTATTTTCTTTTGTTCTACATTAGTCCTTGAAGCATAATACAATGACTTAAGAGAACCCATACCACTGCCTCGTTTCAGATTTTTAAGATTTTTCTCAAGTGTAGGTGGTGGTTTCTTGAAGACAACTATATCTACTTCTTCATCATCATCATCATCTTTACCCAATACAAGTCTTTTTCTTGATCTCTTTTTTGTGATAACAGGTGTAGTGGTCTTTGCCTTTTTCTTAGATGTTGCCTTCCTTTTCTTCTGAGGAGTTTCTACATCCATCTCTTCCTACTCTTTCTCAAGTTCATCATCCTCTCTCTTGACTGTGTCCTCTTTACTTTCAATGATAGAGGGAGAGTCGTAGGTATTTCCATATTTCTTTTCAAACTTGTCTAACCTCTTTTTTCCTTTCTTCATAATCTTAGGAATCTCTATATCTATAGATATCCTACTTTTTGCTTCTTCATAGGTACCATAGTATGGTGCCTTGGGATTAGCAGGTTCATTCACAAGAGCCTCAATGATGTTCTTGGTTTCATCTATGTTAACATCATATGCAAGAGGTTTTACCCATGCAACCCTAGGCTTTATAGCTTGTATGTAAACCTTATCAAAATCAACTAGGAAAAAAATATCATCCTTATAATTTTCAACTAGTTGTTTAAGAATCCTATATCTTCTTTGCATTTTCTGTCTGAAATTCTCAAAATATCCATCCATGATACTCTCAAAATTATCTTGTAGCTCAGCTATGAATTTATTTATCTAATGAATTATGGGTCTATCCTTCTTCCATGCTACTATCCCTTTAGAAGGAAATAACTTATGAACATAAAATAATATGCATACCAGGAGAGAACCAAACTTACATGGAATTTTTTTGGATGCCCGAATGCTTTCCATATTCTTGCCTAGTTGGATGAGCTGCAACTCGGCTAGGTCAAATGCCAGATTTTTTTTCACTATTGTGTATGTTAAGTCCATAGCTTCAAAAGGTACACTATTAGGTATGCTAAAACTATATATCTTGTGAGCTATCACATGAATCCCAAATTTCAGTTCCCTGTTAGTAACTTCATTCAGTCTCATGCCTCTACTATCTCACTTGTCAAGAGTTAACTCAGCTACCTTATCTCTGGTTAGGGTTTTAGTGGCCTTAGCTTTGTTGAGCATGGGATACCCTTTTGCTCGATATATCATTGTCTTTGTGATCTTTATAGGATGTTACAACCATAGTTGCATATCATGAATGTGGCTTAGAATGAATCTGATCCATTTGATTTGGAAATTCTTTGTTATGTGCAGAATGTGGGTTAAAACTTTGACCTCTAGATGCTTGTTCTCAGGCTTCAAATTCCCATGTTCCAAGCTCCTATATTTTACAATGATAGAAGCTTTGAATTTCATTAATGAGTAATACCCTTGGAGGAATTAGGGAATGAGCTCCCAATGGAGCTATTTCTTCTACAACTGTTAGATGAAGCTTAAACTCTGGAGGGTTACATACAACATTTCTTACCAACATTTATGATCCTTTCTTAACCTTGCTGCTGTATGTGGATTCTATATCACTCAGATAATTTGATCAAACTTCACTTTCAAACACAAGTTCACTCTAAATCACTAAGGGCTCTATATTTCTCTACAAACTAAAATCTTTGTAAAAAATAACCTTTCCAATTCATCATTTATAAGAGTTATTACCATTATAGTATTGCTTTAAATTCTCTATACATAGTAGTTGGCATAGCTCAGGTAGTTCTCCCAGGCTTACTCAGAAGCCCAAAGAAAATTGACTTCCCAATTTTTATACAACCTGACTAAACTCAGTTAAGCTAGAGTAGCTCGGGTGCAACTAAGATCCTGACTCGATTAGCACCATAATATGTCCTAATGCATCAATATGTGGATTTGGAATTTCTAGCATATATGGAACTAATATATGATGGCTTGAATGCATAGTTCCACTCATTTCCTTGCATCCCTATTCTGTGATGGTAGATCCACCCAACTCACTATCTTGGGTGCCATCAGATCCTTCATTGTTTTGATCTGAACCTTTAGAGGATTTCCTTACCCATTGCTTACTCATCTGAATTTTGATTTATGAGACCTTTGATTTTCATTTCTAAAAACCAATATCTATTTTTTCTCTGGTCATACAATTTCTGCTTAGATGACCAAGTTGTTTACACACATAACATCTCTTAGAAGGATTTCCTTTTTGGAGGTGAGTCTTTATACAATTTTCCCCAATGTGTCCATATTATCCACAATGACAACATCTATACCCTGTGTTGTAATACCAACTGAAAATGGCTTTGGCCAATTGTTCAGTAGGGTTCCATTTCTTAGTTCTATACTGGGAAGATCCATGACCTTGTTTGTTACATTTGAAACATTTTCCTTCAAACTTAGGTTTCTCAGTGCATTCACTTGCTCTATGTCCATGTTTGTTGCAACTGTAGAATTTACCATTAAAATTTTATTTTCCATTGATCCAACATCTATTTAATGTATGCCCTAACTTACCATAGTGGTTACAAGTAGGTTTTATGTTCTTTGGGCTCCTTGCTTTGAGGATTCACATTGTTCAATATAACCTAGTCCAGTCTGTCCATGATGTCTAACTTCTATTAACATATCTGTACTACCTTGTGAATTCATCATACTTTCATTGGTTTTCCTTTCAGTATTGAGATCATTCTATAGTCTTTCATTTTTTGTCCTTAGGTTGATAAATTCATGATTTGTATTATTGAGTTAATTTTCCAAATTTGCTTGCTTGAGTGACAAGTGATGGATTTCAATTTTTTTCTTTTAAGCTTGTACTCAACAATCTTTTGTCTTCTATTGTAAATTTATATCATCTTCTGCTTGATTCTTTTATTCTATGACTTCACATAATCTAACTGAATGAACTTCTTGTTCTCTTTTCAACTTTCTGACTTCTTCATGTAAATTGACATTCTTTGCAAGCAAGTCTTCAATGGCTGCATTAGCTTCTTCATAAGTTCTTCCTTTGCAAAAATCTTGAATTATTTCTTCTGAGTAATTCATGTCATTCATTTGTACTGCTAAATATTTTATTCTTTTTTAGGAAAGAGAGATATTCTCTTTGAGTTTCTCGATCTGATCCATAGCCATTTGTAGATCTATCTTTTCATTTTTGATGGCTTTCTCTAATCTGTATACTTCCATTGCCTTTGATCTTTTCTCAAGCTGTTAAACTTCTATTTAGAGAACCTTTAGCTCTGATACCAATTTTTGGAAATATATTACATGCAAGGTGACTGAGAGTGGGGGGTGAATCAAGAACCAATAAAAGTTAATCTTCTTTATTCACAATTAGATTATCTAATATGATTTGCAGGCATTGAAAATAAAGGAAAGAATCATACATAACACATGACACAGTATTTGGTTACCCAAAAACCTTCCAAATAGAAAGTAAAATTGGGGTGGGGATGGTACCCACAAGATTTAGTGTTGTAGTATAAATTTAGCATGTTAGAGCTTACATTGATCACTTCTGATGGCCTGCCCTATTAAGAGCAATAAGGACAGTTAAGTCCACCTTGTTAAAGGATTTGATACAATACAAAAAGTAATGCAACTCTGTTAAGAGATTTATTAAGGACTATTAGGTCCAGCTGGTTAGAGGATTTTTTTGATCCACCTATTAGAATTACCTAGTAGATGATTTTCTTAGGCAACTCTGATTTGCTAAATGAGATCCTCTGATTTATAACTAATCACTGGACTATGATGGATGACTCACTGTTGTACTTTATACTAATGATATCTTATAATCAATATGCAACTTCATATTCACATATATACTCATACATGTATATTAACTACACATTTGGATAAACAAAGTATCTTACATATATATCTTGTCCAAAAAAATTAACTTTATAGGCTGGCTTCAATTAGACATAGTTATATTAAACAATATATGCAAAGTCAGCCCAATACTGTCACTTGGGTCTAGAAGTCTACTCAGGCTACAAACTGATACTTAGGCAATGTGCTGATCACTCGGGTGATGCTGAATGACTCAGGAAATATTGATCACTTAGGTCACACTTGTCACTCAGGAAATACTGATCACTTGGGTCTCATTGATCACTCGGTAAATAACGATCACTTGGGTCACATTGATCACTCGGGAAATACCGATCACTTGGGTCACATTAATCACTGAGGAAATGCTAAATGACTAAGTTTTTTGACACTAAGTGACAACATGTCTTGCCATAAGGTCTACATTCTCATCTAATCTCAACACTTGGAATAATTTGTTCATGGCCTTTTGAAATCTATTTTTTAAATTGACCATGCTTTCATTAGTGAAATTTTTGATATTACTGAATTCATTTAACATAGACCATGAATTAAAATTTTCATGGTATTTTTCCCTAAAATATCTAACAAAATCATCCCAAGATTCTATGCTACCCTCAAGAAAATTTGTACACCAATCCCTAGCATCTTCTATCAAAGATTGAACAAAAGTATTCATTATAGCATCTTCATGTTCTATCTCAAAATCAGTGATCTTATCAGTAAAAGATTTCAAGTGTTCTTCACAAGTAACGACATTATTACTAGTGAACTTAGGGATTCAGTCTCTTACCTCTTTTGGGATCATGTTTGGATGACTAGGAATACCATCAAAGAATAGAAGATGATATCTATCTAAATGGATAGGTCTTCTTTGTAAATTTTTTTCCACTAGTTCCTGCTACACCTCCTTGGTTTTGAGTAGGTTGAAGATCACCTTGTTTAGGATTAGAAATTTGAGCATTTGTGTTGGGACCACAGACTTGAGCACTTTTCCTTGAGCCACCTGGTGGGTTTTTTTGTAGTGTCCCAGTGACAATTGGCATTGAACTACTTGCAGTACTATTTGTAGTGACATGCAGGAAAGCTATTCTCATTTTCATGTCAGCTGTAGCACCTTCCAAATCCATTTTTTCCATCTTATTAGCTAAGTCTTCTTTATCCTTTCTAGCTTTCTCCAGTTCTATGTCTACTTGGGACATACGAGTAGGGATAAATTTTCTTTGTTTAGGCTCATTTATACTTATGCTAACAACTTTCTTCTTTCCCTTATCAGATGCATCCTTGTCATTTTTCTTGAGCTTTGCATTCTGCTCAATTTCATGTGGATGTAAGTACCTCAAAATAGGTCCTCCTTCAAACTCATCTTTCTTGGAATTTGATCTGTTATTAGCAGCTTTTTCCCTCAAGGATCTAAGATTACCAAACAAATATTCATCTAGGCCTTTGACCTCCTCATTTAGAATTTTGGCCTTAAGCTCACTTCTCTTTGTTTCTTTCAAGAGTTCTTCTCTCTCAACTAACAAATCATACAATTCTTGCTCACGCTTCTTTCTTTCGCTTTCTATTTCTTATTCTTGATCATGCTTCTTTCTTCTCAAGGCTAGAACCTCATCACACAATTTTTTAGAATCATAGGATGTAGTATTAGTAGTAGATGTTTATCCTAGTTGGTCTAGATTTTCTTCTGTAGGGAAGAATCTTGCATCTATTATCTCTCCATCTCTAGAGCGATAAAAAGAAGTATGAGATATATAAGAGCCAACTGGCCTTGAATGTTCAACACTTTAAGATGAAGATAAAACTCTCTCAAGAACAAGGGTTTCCATTCTCCCTTTTGAAACATTAGTGGGGGGGGGGGGGGGGGGGGGTTATGGTTTGACCCACCTCTTTTATACCATTGTCTCCTACCAATTGTATGGAGCTCTTCTCCTATATTACTCTAGATTATTTCTATAATAGGACCTGGTATTTATTTGCCTACTCATTGTTAAATGAGACACAAAATTTCAACATTTCAATATGAAAATATAGGAATGCACAGAGTACAGAGTCACCACCAACAACAAATATGGGAAAATTTTATAAAATGACCAAATAAATGGAAGAAAAAATTATGAGTCTCTATCAACTTTGAAAACCCTATTGCTACAATCCACTTCTCCCTAGTAGAGTCTCCATTTGTTTTGGAGATTTTTCTTGTAGAACCTTTATTAAGCATCAATGCTTGCCTCTATGATTCCCAAGACTTGATTCAAACAAGGAAAAGTCTAATTGATGAGGATTTTATCCTCATTTGAGCTCCATAGACTCAGGAAGGTGTACCTTTTACAATTTACTGCTTCTCAGTAATTTTGATAGTGGATCGTGGATTTACATTGATTTATTCCTGCCTTTTACTGCAACAACTGGTAACAAATTCTACAAATGATAATAACCAATCTTATGCAGAGATTTACAAGCCAGACCATGAACTTGACAAGAACAAATACCAGTGAATTAAGGATTCTCATCCTTCTTTTGTTCAAGTTCTAAAATTAGGCAGGCTCACCTAATGATCCACTCTTCAAGGAATTAACAAAATTACTTTTATTCTTTAAATACAAATGATAAACATGTATGCTCATCAATAGAAATTTAAAAGGTTGTTTAGAATTTAATGTTTGATGGTGATAACTACTATTCAAATCCAGATTAGTGCCTAATCTAGGGAAAAGAGTCAAATGAAATATATATTCATAGAAACCTCTTAATGAAAACACACCTAGAACTGAGATGAAATTCCTTATAAGTCACCTTTTTACTCCCATACCCATGTATCAAATTCCTATACTAATATTTAGCTCTATGAAACTACTTTGAGGAATTACTCTTCCCTTGAAAGAAACTTAAAAACAATCCCACAATTACCTTGTAACCATTTTATTTTAAATGTCTTACATATTTCATACACAATAACTAAAACAAAAATATATAAAGACATCATAGATATGAAACAAGAACTTCCACTATATTTTATTAAAATATCTCTGTTCAATACATTTAGAATGAAAAAAAGCTTAAAAAACTAGACAAACTTCAAAAATCTACCTCGCAGTTGTGAATTCACCTTTATTTACAATACAACACATCTTTCTACTTATAGTATACACTAGCCATATTGGAATCTTGAAATAAATAGGATGCAACCAGCTTCCGATGGATAGGAAAGAAAAAAACAAATAAAGACAAAAAGGAAGTTACAACTTTAGTTGGTGGAAGAAAAAAGCTTGAGTAGTTGTTTTGCAATCATTTCAAATCTTTTTTAGTTGGCACCTTTGTCTGCAGATGTTCAGGGTAACCTCTAAAATTTGTTATAAGACCTAGTGACTAACAATACAGGATAACTTACATTAGTCTTGATGATGATTACCCTCCTTATGCTAATTGATCAGGAGCCAAGTCTGATTCACTCCTCATCTATTACATCTAGATGAATTGTTTTTGGCTTTTTCTTCTTGGGATTTGTGTTTTTGTCCCAAAGTGTGACCTCATCCTCTATTGGCCAACTAAATCTTTTAATACTCTTTAACTACTTCAACTATCTTTCCCATCTAGTATCAGTAATATCCTTTACATCTATAACAAACTTGACAAAGTCTGTTTCAACTTTAAATGCTTCATCTAAGGCTTTATTAAGTTTGTCCATTTCAACCACATTTTCTTCTATCAGGAAAGCCTCCTCCTTAGGCAGAAAGGTGTCGAACTCTCCTCTCCATTCCTCAATATCCTTTATCTCATCATTTCCTCTATTGATCTGAGGGATGAATCTACTGAAATCAGGAACAAACATGCCTAACCTTTCTTGTACCTGATTTTATTTTCCTTTGAAAAAGGATAAAGAAGTGTCAATTTTCTCTATCAACTCTCCCACTTGGCACACTAATTTAGGAAGATCTACAATGTGAGGTTGTAGTGCCTCTAACCTTTCAAACAAAGATCCCCTTCCTGACCATAAACTAAACAATGGGTCAAGAGTTTCAATTTGGTCCTTGATTTCCTTCTCTAGATCAGACAACTTAATGTATGCCTTGTGCACTGCATCCAATTTTCCCTTTTGATTATCTATCCTATGTTGCAAGATATTTAACAATGTAGATAGGAAAACATCATTCATGTCCTTGTCCAGTTGCTCAGTTTCCTATGGAATGTCCTCAGAAATAGCAGTCTGCACAGCTGCAACCTTGTTAGCTAGAGGAGGAAGAGCTTTGGGGGACTCTTCCACTTTCTTATTCAGAGATTCTACTTGCCTTTGCAATTCCTTGATCTGCATCAATCACTTCTCTCTATCTTTTGCCACAAAAATTGTCCCATCAAAGAGCCTTCCATATCTTTCTGGCAATCACTTTATTTTTTCCTCATTTAGGTGGGGAAAGTGAGTAATATCTTGGTAGATTTCTAGATCTGAGGTGTTATGGATAGTCCAAATGATCTTGTCCCCATCCACTTTTCCTCTACACTGACTAGGGATGGCTTTTGTTTTTTTGAGCCAAGAACCACATAGCTTAGTTTTGGATCTTGGATCATATCCACAACCTCTTATCATTTCTCCTATTTGGGTCTCAAAAGACAATTTAGCCTTTGGTTGCTTCCTGATCTGATCAATGATAAATGCAAAACCTAAATCACATCTAGGCACAAGCAACATTCCATTAGAATTTTCCAACTACTTAGCCTCCTCTAGTGTAATGGTTTAAGATTCAGGGTCATAGGCTTTCAAAGCGTGCAAGGATTCATCCCCTAGAGTACCATCCTCTGTTATTTGTAGTTAGGATCCAGCCTCTTGTTGCTTTCTCCAAATAAGAATGTTGTTAAAATCATCATTTTTAAAGAATACATCATCATTCATAAATTCTTCCTAATAGAGATCTCTTTCATCCTTGCATAGTTAGAGGGGCAATTCAATCTCTTCTTGGATCTCTTTCTCCTTTTTCTCACCTTCTCTGATGGTTTTCCTTAATTTTTGATGGTACTACCTATCACCAATGACTAGGGCATTCATTCTATCTTTCTTCCTTTCTTTTGCTTTTAACTATAAGGGCTATCCCTATTGTATTCTTTGTTTTATTCCTAGGAGGCTCATTTGTTTCCTCAGTATCATGAGCTTCTGAGCTCTGTTAAAATCCAGGTGGCTGACTCATAGGAGGGGGACTATATATCCTATATCTTCCCTCATTGTATTCCTCATACTCAATGTATGAGTGCTTCTCAGGACCCCTTTGCTTCTCTTCAATCTAATTTTCTATCTGATTATACAAAGTGTCATACATTTCTATCAACTTTGTAATCTTGATCATATAAGGTATTCCAGGGAAGAAACCTCCAAAATAAATCCATACCTTTTTCATTTCCTTTTCCAAGTATATCAGATCCAAATACTTTGCAGCTCTCTTTTCTGCCTCTTCATCCTCAAGGATATTTATGATATCATCCTCTTCATCATACCCTTCATTTTCCTTCATGGTAGTGACACTTGAGGTTAGCAATTTTTTGGCACTTTTGATGAATCCTTCAGAGTCTAAATACTTGTATAAGGCCATGCTCATCATGAAACTCCCCAACCACTTTTTTATTCCCTCCATGGCCTTCTTCCCAATAGTTAAATCAACAATGCTGAACTCTCATGGTGTAAATGTGTCTTTCCTATGAGGGGCCAAGTGTTCTTGCTCTTCCCATATCAGTTGCCAGATGAATTCCACTAAGGTAATCCTTGGAGGAACAAACTTAGGAAGTATGTGTGTGGGATGAAGACATCCATAAACCAAGATTAGTGTGTAGGTCTTTTCCAAATAGAAATATCCCCAATTGTGATCTCCTGGCCACTTATCAACATACTCACAAGGCCTTAGAAGTCTTAGCACCTTCACTATTAACCTGGTTATATTTGTACCTAGCATAGTTAGAATCAGATGTACAATACAATTCAGAAAACCATAGAACTCATTCTCATTAGACGTATAGTTCCAAACCCTAATCTAGAACTACACAAGGTTTTCCTGACCTTGGAAGTGTGTCCTTGGTCTCAAATTTTGAGTATGCATGCTATCTATGTTGTGGAACAGAATCAAGTGCATTAGAATTAAACAATGCATGAACTTTTAGTTAGTCTTCTTTTAGATACTTATAAGACCCTCATGTATCCTATCAATAATATACTAAATATAGTCAAAATCAATATTTACATGGGAGTTATGGATGTCCAAGATGATCATCAATAAATACGAGGGTATTTTCTCCATATGCCCTGATTATGCCAATATAAGGCCTATATAGTTTCAAGTTTCATGTCTTTTTATGGGTAGACTTTGAGAACTTCATATGCTTTCACGATACTTTTGTAGACTGTTTATATTGGTATCTCAAAACTGCTATAATTGTGTGTATGCAAATATGTGTGAAACATTTTAAGTTTATAAATATACTATCTCTATGTTGCATGGATATATGGAACAAAATCTGGTGTCTTTTTGTCCTACTTTAAGTCAGGTGGTTTTCTTGTAGCCATGTGATGATAGAAAGTTAGTAAAGAAACTTATAATGGATTCTTGTCTTGGATATGTGTACGTGCTAACCTTTTGCAGAAATGGTGGATCCATGGAAAAGAAAGGAGTCAACATTAAAGAATGGAGTGATGCCATGAAAAGGCCAACTGTTGCGGGGCTCATGATGATTCCACTACGCGTGGATGAGAATAGTTCCTATTGCAGATAATTTATAGCTTAAAAGCGGCCACGATGGAGTAAATATAGCAGCAATGCAGATTTCATATATGATTAAATGTAGTTTGTTTCTGCAGTTAAAGTTGTCGATCATGTTTCTTAATGATTGCCATATCCCTGATGTGGGGGGATCCTAGTTGATAGGAGTTTATTATAGAAGTTGTTAAATAATTTGGAAGTTTTGATTCCAGGAGTACAGTTATTATTACAGGAATCTTTTGTAATCTAGTGAGAGAAATACAATCTTATTTTTTGCATCCTTTGTAATCCATGTTTTATGAATGATTAATGAGAGCTTTAGTTCTTATTTTCTGAGTTCTTGTTCATTCACTCTTCCGTGGGGGCCCACACGGGAGGTGAAACTAATTCATAGTTCAATAGAAAGTAGTTGCAAGTCATTTGAAGTAATTAGGACTTTGTTTCTCCTGTAGCCATTAGTAACAACACCAGTGGTTGTTCCTGCAGCATAGGCAGTTAGCTAGTTTACTGTTTCCTATAGCATAGACAAAGAGTTAGCTTATTGTTTCAGCAAGTTCTTTTATCTTTAGATTATGTTGTTGATTCCATTTCCTAGTTTAGTTTCATTTCAGTATTTTCCATTCCTTAATTAGTAATGACTTTTGGAGTAGATTAGAGCATATACTTTGCCGATACCATTTCAAAGCTTACATTCCCTGGTCGATAATTTAATGAGTTCAACATATTATTTCTAGTAGGAAGGATGCATAATACTTAAATACAAAGGTATTATAAAGAGCAGTCATTTTTGGTGCTGCTGCTAGAAAAGTTGGTTGTTCCCAAGTATTCTGATCCAGGGAGTCTTGTGGTTACAGTTACCATCCCATGTATGAAAGTCCCCAATGCCTTAGTTGACTTAGGTACATCTATTAATGTCATGACCAAAGATTTACTATCCCATTTAAACATTTCTGGCCTCTACGATACACCAACCATTTTGCAACTAGCTGATAGCTCTACTATTAAACCAGATGGGGTAATAGAAGATGTCATAGTTACCTTATATTCTTGGGAGTATCCAGTGGGCTTTGTTGTTCTATCCTCTAAAGCTGATATGGGTGGGTATCCTCTCATTTTAGGATGGCCATGGTTATCCATCGCTGATGCCTTCATAGCTTGTCAATCAGGGAAGATGACAATTTCCAATGGAGTCCATACCAAAAAACTGACCCTCTACTCCCTTGCTCAACCTATGTTGCAAGATGAAGATGTCGTATGACCAAAATTAGATGATCTTGATCTAGAAAACAACTCAATCCATCAGCTCATGGTCATTGATAGAGAGCCCTTTCTAACTGCGAAAGAGGATGATGAGGTAATTGAATCCATTGTTACAAATGAATATGGTCAAAGTCCTTAGTGGTGCTCATATTCTTACTATATCTTGGAACCAAATTTGCCACCTACACATACATGTTCCTACTCTGTATCCTCTCGCTTCCTTCATTCTTTATTGCCTAATGAAATGGTTTCTCTTCTTGTTGCCCCAATCACAATGGTAGACAAGGTAATTTAGGTTGAAGTCAGTCTGGATAAGGAGTTAAATATCAATAGTACTTTGACATGCTCTCACTAGAAGGCTATCCTAGTATTGCTACAGGAACATCAGTAGGTGTTTGCTTAGGATTGCATTGACATTAGAGTATTAGATCCCAAACTTTTTACTCATAAGATCTACATTATCCCATATTATAAACCTGTACACCAGCCTCAAAAATGGGTTAATCCTGTGTTGTGTGACATAGTCAAAACTGAACTTCAGAAGTTGCTAAACGCTGGCTTCATCTACCCCATTTTTTATAGCCAATGGGTTCTGCCCTTGGTCATTGTGCCTAAGAAAGGGGGTAAATGGAGAGTCTATGTTGACTATAGGGAATTGAATATATCCACCAAGAAGGATCATTTCCCATTGCCCTTTATTGATCAAGTCCTAGATAATTTGGCTGGCAAGAATTATTTTTCCTTCTTAGACGGTTTTAGTGGTTACAATCAGATTCAAATCTCTCCTGAGGATCAGGAGAAAACAACTTTCACTTTTCCTTGGGGGACCTTTGCATATTCTGTCTTACCATTCAGTTTGTGTAATGCTCCGGCCACTTTCCAGTGGGCTGTGATTAGTATTTTCTCTGACATATCTTCTGATTGTATGGAGATCTATATGGATGACTTCACAGCTTATGGGAACACCTTTGCAGAAGCCAAGCTCAATCTGGAGAAAGTCCTCAACCGCTGCCAGGAATAAAATCTCTCTCTCAATAGTTAGAAATGCTTTATGATGATGGAGGAAGGTGTTGTGTTGGGACATTTTATTTCCTCACATGGCATCCAGGTAGACTCGGCCAAGATTTCAGTCATCAATACTCTGACCACACCGAAAAAGTAGAAGGATGTCCAGAGTTTCCTCAGCCATGCTAGATATTATAGAATGTTTATCAAGGATTTTAGCCAGATTGTAGCACCCCTCTATAATCTATTGAAGAAGGATTATGATTTTTCTTGGAATTCTGATTGTGAAAAATCCTTCCTGCAACTTAAGGAAGTTTTGACAACCGTACCAGTGTTGCATGGGCCAAATTGGGGATTGCCATTCCACATTCATACTAATGCCTCCAACTATGCTATAGGAGAAGTATTGGGCTAGAAAGAAGATGCAATTGAACATGTCATTTATTATATCAGTAATAATCTAAAAGGAGTAGAATTCAATTATACGATGATCAAAAGGAGTTGCTTGCAGTGATTTATGTTCTAAATAAGTTCGGGCATTACATTATTGGTTATTAGATTTTTGTCCATATAGACCATTCAGTGACTTGGTACCTGATAAATAAGCCAGCCATCTCAAGAAGATTGGCTCATTGGTTGCTACTCATGTAGGAATTTGACATCACAATTATCGACAAGCTAGGGAAAGCCAACGTTGTCACTAATTTTATCTCTCGCTTGCATGTACCTGATGATCCTACGGCCATTGATGAAAATTTTTTGGATGAACATTTGTTTCTATTAACAACACAGAATCCATGGTATGCTGACATTTCCAATTACCTCAACACAGGTCAAACGGTGGCTCAATTTTCTCCAAAAGCATGTAGATTGTTGGCCGAGAAAAGTTTCAATTTTTCTTGGATTGTTGATTTCATGTTCTATACTGGTCAAGACCAAGTTATGTGAAGATGCATCTAGGAAGATGAAACATATGATATCCTACAAGCATGTCATGATGAGCCATGTGGCGGCCACTTTGCAGCAAAACAAATGACTTTCAAGATCTTGACTACACGATATTATTGGCTGACACTCAACAAAGATGCAGCTCCATACACCAATAAATGTGATCGGTGCCAACAAATGGGGAGACCTACTAAGATAGATGAAATGCCCTTGCAGCCTCAGGTGGTGGTCACACCCTGTGATAAGTGGGGCATTGACTTCGTAGGTCTGATTGACCCATCTTCTCATGGTAAGTCCTATATCCTCATCTGCACTGACTATGTTACCAAGTGGGCTGAGGTTAAACCAACGAAGCATCCACGGGATACCAATGTTGCCAAGTTTTTATATGAATGCATCTTTACAAGATTTGGTGTTCCTAGAGAAATAGTGTCTAATAAGGGTGCACAATTCACTTCAAACCTTATAGCTGCTCTAACGGAGGAATACAAAATTTTCCATGGCAAGTCATCTCCTTATCATCTATAGGCCAATGCTCAGGATGAAGTCACTAACTGGGAATTGGAGGCCATTATTTCTAAGACTATAGCTATTCACAAGAAGGATTGGGCAGCTAGAATTCCTAAAGCACTGTGGGCCTATCGAACTACTTGGAAGTCTATTAGAGGATTCACCCCATTCCAATTAGTCTATGGTAAGACTACTATGATGTATGTCAAGTTTAAGCATAAGACATTGTGGATAGCATTGGAGCTCAACCTTGACCTCACTACAGCATAGGAGTGAGTTCTCACATTGAACAATCTAGATGAATGGAGGAAGTCTAATTTGTCTAACACTAAGTTGGTTCAGTAGCAGCAGAAGCTTTGGCATGACCGATTCATCAAAGACAAGTGGTTTGTCATGGGTGATTGGGCTCTTCTCTATGACTCCCATTACTAGCATGCTCCTAGTAAGTTTCAAACCCATTGGTTAGGGCCTTATGAAATTGTTGCTACAATTTCCAATGGTCCTGTACAGTTGTCTACTGTTGACCTTGTCTGTTTCAAGTTATTGGTTAATGGCCAGCGCCTCAAGTTATACCATAAGCTCCAGAGCAAGGCAGAGTTCCTACAACAATTTGAGTATGTTGAAGTTCATGATCCTCCTATACCAGATGAATATGAGCCCCTCACTCATATTCATTCTTCCCTTTGAGCCACGTTCGCAACATCCCATAATAATTACTTTCCTTGAGAAAGTACCTTTCTCCGCAATAAATAGTCATTTCATTTCATTATTACTTATCTACCACCCATCCACCTCATTCTATTCCCCATCAATGGTTGACACTTTCACACGGAGCCACTAGTACATCATCAGGTGTGTGTACTATCTTTGGCATTTAATTTATTTGTATGTTTTTTTATTATCATCGCTCTCATCATATGCGCACATGTGGGACCATTTACGTACTTAAGTTGGGGGGGCGGGGAATCTATGATTTGTTTTATATAACCACATATGTATTGAATGCTATGTTTTTAAACCTTTAAAATGTTGTACCCTTTTTGCACAAATATTACTAATTCATCCTATGAGATGGGATAGCCTTGAAATGAGCAATTTGTTTCAAACAAATAAGCAAGGGTGCCCATATGAATGTCTATTGAGTAATGATGAATAGTTCAATTCTTGAGACATGATAGATCTACATTCATTTCCCCATATAGCGCTTGAAAATCTTGAAGTTCAAAAATTTCCATCATTGCAAATACCTACAGATTTGCCTTTTTCAATTTTCTCTGCAAAATTGTTTGATATAATTTGTGAGAAATATTTGCATTGCTTGTGTATTCTTGTTTGTGTGTTTTTCATACCCTTCAGACATGGGTGGAGATTTAGTTCATTGTGAACCCATGGTTCATGACATTCTGCTAAATAGTCAAGTTTAAATGCTATTGTTCCAAGCAAGAGGATGGATTGATTATTTTCTTAAGCTTACTAGCCAAGATGAAGAGGTGGCATTATAGTTCTTAAGCACACTCCATGATAGGGTGGCTACTATCAAGGGATTAAGGGTACCATTTTCACAAGCAATCATGGCTAAGGTAATGGGGTTACCATAGGAAGGTGAGGAATTTTTGGAAAACTTTGACCTAACAATAGCAAGGGCACAATTTACTTTGTACACAAACCCACCATTAGAGGTTGACAAGAAACAAGGCACTAACAGGTTGTCTTTGCCTGAAACCTATAAGCAATGTGCAGTCTTTATTATCAAATATTTCACTTATGAGGGATGACAAGCTTACCTGCATGTAGTTCAATTCAAATTTCTGAGTTGTCTAAGGCATGATAACAGACCCATCAACATGCCCAATTTTCTTTTCAACATTCTGAAGAAACAGGATTCAATAGTGTAGGAAGGTAAGCCCAATATCGTTTCTCATCACTGTCTCATTAAGCTTATTATGCAAAAAGCATTGAGAGACCAATCCAATATGACATGGGAGAATTTCTTGTCAGGAGAATTAGAGAAGAAAACCATAAGACCTTTAGGGATTAGGGTTGGCAAGAGAGTCCAAATAGATTAGGGAGTTTTTAAGGTTATTGAAGAACCAGGATGAAGTTATTCTTCAGCAAGAAGAACTAGGAATAAAAACCCTAGGCATCCTCCTAAAGCTTCTATATCTGGGTCATCCCAGAATAAGGGCAAAGAGAAAATTTTAGAGAAAGAGGTTTCTGAAGAAAAATTCTCACCTCCAGTCGATGCAACTACCACCCCTACAAGGAAAGGGAAGGAAAAAAGAGAGCCAACTGTCTCTGGTTCTAGAAAACACTCAAAGAAGTAGGATCCTGTAGTTTTAACCACTTCAAGAAAGCAAAAGACTACTGATAGGAAGGAGGAAACCCCTTAACAAAGAAGCAATAAATAGAGGAAGGGTATGGCTATAGACATATCACTAGGAGAAACAATAATCAACCTTGACACTCCTGAGTCAAAGGAGCCACCAGAAGGTAAACAATCCTCCGAGGTTAGAATGAGCATAGAATGTGTAGTAATCAAAGACAGTTCCACCTTCGATGAAAAAACATATAGGGTTTAAAGGGGGAGTTCATCTTTCCATGGAATTAAAATTAATGATGATTTCATTGAATCAGATGATGAATTTTCAGAAAGATACCTTGCTAATGAAGAAGGTATGCCAAATTCGCCTCCTGCAGGGCAGAGCAGAGTTTATTTGAAGAAAATTCTGGTATTGCAATGATTGTGGATACACCTCCTGCAGCAAAAGGGAGGGACCTTTTTGAAGAGAACCCCAGTATTAACATGATGGCCAAGCAAGTTTTAAATCAAGGATTGGACACACTAGTTATTGCAGCTGATCAATGTGATAACCCTGAGAGGGCCATCATAATCCATCTAAACTTCTCATACGATGTAACTACAGGAAATAACAATTTAGCTGACATAGAAGCCACAGGGGAAAACCTTGATGAAGGTAATCTACCAGAGGTACCTTACCCTATAACTCCATTTTCTATTATCTTTCGGCTAATAAATCAGTTGATAATGGAAAGAGAGCAATGGAAAAGGTAGAAGAAGGCTTTGCACCAGGTTATCGATCAGAATTTTCAAGAATTGGTAGAAAAAGAGGAAGAGGTATAGTAGCTTCAAGAAAAATTGACTAAGGTAACATCAATTATCCTTGAGCTAATGAGTTGTAGGTCTCCTTCCCCTATTTATGCCATTTTTCTTAAAGAACAAATGTTGAATTATTAGTTAACTAGTATAGTAAAGGGCAAGTCTCCTTTGATAAATGACCCCCCTGAGTTTTTTCAAGCCTTTCACAATTCTCCTATAGCCATACAGAACTTGTTATGTGAGCTCTTCTTGCACAACTTAGCTATACCTAATAATAGAGATTGCAATCCACTACCTTATGTTAGGGACATTCAGCTGAGGGCACTCATGTCATGGATAGAAAATGAGATTAGTAGAGAATCCCAGGCCAAAATTTATAGAGAATTAGAGGAAGAAATTCCTCTATACCTACGGCCAGAAGCCAAAGACCCCAAAACTTAATATTATGACTAGATGAAGTTAGCTTAGTCAGAGTCCGAAAGAAAGATCATTAACCCTCTCAGGAATGCAGCCTTTGATGAGTACACCTGGATGGCTGAAACTAAATTGACAAAGGCCACAAAATCAATCTAGTGGCACTGGATCAACATGACAGAGGACATGAGAATAAGGAGCCACATTCACCCCTTAATTTTTAAATGGAAAACAAGCCTGCTCCTTGGTACATCATGTTAGGTAGGGAAAGGTAGAGCTATTAGCTTCCATTAACATTCCATCCACCCCTTCTTCTTTCTCCTCTTCTGCCCAACTTAGAAAATTTAGAAGATTATGACATGGAAAGAGAGGTGACAAGGTGGGAAATGCACAGGCACACTAAGGGCTTTTATTGGAGTTTTACTAATGGGGGTATTGGATAGAAACAACCACAGATCTCAGAATGCAGGCCATAATGAAGAACTATCTCTTTTCTTAAGGACCAGCAAAAGGATAAGTTGGGGGGAATGATGAGGCCAATATAAGGCCTATATAGTTTCAAGTTTCATGTGTTTTTATGGCTAGACTTTGAGAACTTCATATGCTTTCCTGATACTTTTTCATACTATTTCTATTGATATCTCAGAACTGCTATAATTGGGTCTATGCAAATATGTGTGAAATGTTTTAAGTTTATAAATATACTATCTCTATGTTGCATGGATATATGGAACTAAATCTGGTGTCTTTTTTTCCTACTTTAAGTCAAGTGGTTTTCCTGTAGCCATGTGATAAGAGCAAGTTAGTAAAGAAACTTATTATTGATTCTTGTCTTGGATATGTGTACGTGCTAACCTTTTGTAGAAATAGTGGATCCGCGACAAAGGAAGGAGTCAACATCAAAGAATGGAATGATACAGTGAAAAGGCCAACTATTGTAGGGCTCATGATGATTCCACTACGTGTGGATGAGAACAGTTCCTGTTGCAGATAAGTCATGGCTAAAAAATGGCCACAATGGAGTAAATATAGCAGCGGTGCATTCCTAGATTTCATATATGATTAAATGTAGTTTGTTTCTATAGTTAAATTTCTCGATCATGTTTCTTAATGATTGCCATATCCCTGATGTTGGGGGATCCTAGTTGATATGAGTTTGTTTTAGAAGTTGTTGTTAAATAATCTGGAAGTTCTGATTCTAGGGGTAGATTTATTATTACAGGGATCTTTTGTAATCCAGTGAGAGAAATACAATCTTATTTTTTGCATCCTTTGTAATCCATGTTTTATGAATGATCAATGAGAGCTTCAATTCTTAGTTTCTGAGTTCTTGTTCATTCACTCTTTCATGGGTCCCACACGGGAGGTGAAACTAATTCATATTTTAGTAGAAAGTAGTTGCAATTCATTTGAAGTAATTAGGACTTCATTGCTCCTACAACCATTAGTAACAACACCAGTGGTTGTTCCTACAGCATAGGCAGTTAGCTAGTTTACTATTTCCTGCAGGATATGGAAAAGAGTTAGCTTACTATTTCAGCAAGTTCTTTTATCTTTAGATTATGCTGTTGATTTCATTTCCTAGTTTAGTTTCATTTCCATATTTTCCATTCCTTAATCAGTACTAACTTTTGGAGTAGATTAGAGCATATGCTTTTCTGATACCATTTCAAAGCTTACATTCCTTAGTCAATAATTTAATGAGTTCAGCATATTATTTCTAGTAGGAAGGATGTATAATCCTTAAATATAGAGGTATTATAAAGATAAGTCATGCCCATCAATTCCCAATACCCTACATAGCCCATAAACTAAGTATTTCATGTAAAACTTTAGATCCTTGAACTCATATGATGCATTCTTGGATGGTGGTAGAGGGGCTATGTAGTTTCTATTTGACCTAGGCATGTGAGCTTGGATCAAATTTTTAACCAAATTGACCTCTCTACTATATTTGTCTTTCAGTTTTCTCACATTAATTTTTTTGGCAGATACATGGTCTATACCAAAGGCTTTCATAAAGGAAGTCCTATCTAGGGTGACTAGGGCTTCCTCATTGTGTTTTTTTATGGTTTTAGAGACTGTCTCATAACTTCTAACCAACTCAACTAAGAATTCTGCATCCAGGAATACATCTGGCACTATTAACTTGGCCAAACCTAATGTACAAGGATTTGAGGTAGGGATTTTTCTATCTTTATTACTATAAAATTAGTTGAACAAGTGATACCCAAAATATCCAGGAGTGCAAGGATCCTTTTAATTACACATGAAGTCTGAGCAATACTCGTCACTAACCTTTTTATTCTGATTTGTTCCATGAAGAAAAGTGAAAAACTCCTCTTAGTAGTTTCTTTTCACCTTCTATTCCTCTTCTACATCCTTGCTTCCACCACTAGATGAAGCCTTTCTTGATTCTACTTGACTCATCTTTGCTAGTCTCTAAATTATTTCTCTCTTAAACAGGCCTCTTTTCACAAATCTCTACAACTTATTCAATTTTTTATCTTCTCTTTTGAAATCTTTGGTAAGAAGAATGTACAAGTGATGAGTCTATTTATCATTGAAAAATAAATGCATCAGTCTAGTTGATAACTCTAAAAATTATTTCTCAATCATTTTTGCAATAAATATGTATGTATTGAAATCAATTCTATGCTAGCCATGGTGCTTGAAGTTGACAAGTAATTGAATTTGAACACTTAGATGGAAAAGGTCATGATTTATTTTTACCTTTTGAAACCTTATAAAAAGTTAAAAAATCTAGATGACATTTGATTGGCTCAATTTTCCTTGCTTTTTAACAACTCAGCAGAGTACTTGTACTTTGTCAAGATCTCCAATATTTTATTAATCCTAGTTTTTTACTTTATTTCCTTGGAATGGAATGAGAACAAGATCCTCAAGATTTAACTATAATCAGCCTAACTATGGTTTATCTATAGAGTACATGAATTCTCTATCTCTAGATCTCAGAATTTTTTTCTTGACTTGGGTTATATTACGAGATCTAGTGCCAGCAACAGATCTTGTACTTCATCAATGGTTCTCGCTGAGTCACTGAATGATTTACCTAACTTTGATTTAATTATGAGATTCAACACTCTCCATACATTTTAACCTTAATTCTCCTCTGGTTTACCTCTTCACACCAAGTAACTCATCTCTTTGTATCTCTAAATCTTTCAATGTAACTCTACTTGAATTTACTTGACCATAATCAAAACTAGAGATTTAGAGATAAAGGAAAATCCAAGTTGCTGAACAAAATTCTTAACTTGAGTCTCATTTGGAGATTTAGCAATAGACACTCATCTAAGATAAGATCGATGATCCTTTCCAAATCTCTGATATTTTAACCCTTAATTCCATTCAGAGATTCAGCAATAAAGAAAAAAGTATAATCATTTCTTAACTCTGACTTAAATCTTGAGACTCAGAGATAACTGAGTCTCTTAATCATTGAGCACTTTTCCTTAACTAATGGTTCATTTGGTGATCTAAAGCCAACCCTTGATCTTGATACAGGTTTTTATTCAATTTCATAATCCTTGACACTAACTCCAGTATATTCCGTTATTATGAGATAAAGGCTATCTCACAATCTCCCAATGTTCTCATTAACTCTAGTCAAGTCTCAAGATTTAGAGATAACATAGTCTCTAAATTGATGAATAATTTTATTCACCTTGAGTTTACTTCGAGACTTGATGAGAACCATAGATCTCCTTCACCACTTAGACACATGTCAACATCTTGGTTTATTACTCCTTATCACTTAATGTTTCATGAACTTTTGACATTTTCACGTGATCCAGCACTAGACATACATCTCTTCTCTGATCAATGGTCATGATTATTCCTTGGTGAATCTGACTCGACTTTGAACTAACCATGCTTGAATCTTGGTTCATTTGGAGATTTAGTGACTGAATAGACCTCCAATTCATTGAATGTTTCTTATAACTTAGGTTTTATCTAGAGATCACATGCTGGCCCTAGATATTTTCTTTAATCAATGATCAACGATGAGTCTTTGAATGGTTTTGTACTTGACCAATTCTTTCCAAGATTAAGAGACAACCCTTGATCTTGACTTTGATCCAATGACTCACACTGAATCTTGAGACTATTTCCTTAACTGCAATTTTATTCCAAGATCATGCGACCAAGCTACCTCTGAATCTCAAAATAAACTTTACTAGACTTTACCTAACCACAAGTTCATCTAGAGATTGGGAGATAACTAAAACTCCAACTTTCTGAACCAAATACTAACTCTATAGTTAATTTGGAGATTAAGCAATAATCACACAATCAAACCAAGGATAAAATTCAACCAATGGTCCTCTCCCAATAGCTGAATAAAAGCTTGGCCTTGACTATTATCAAGAGATATAGTGTGAGCCTCTCATATGAGATGAGATCAATGATCCTCACTAAGTCTCAGAACATTTCACTTAACTCTAATTTCATTCAAAGATCTAGCAACAAAGAAAAAAGATAACTCTATCCTGACCTTGAATTAGATCACAAGATTTAGAGATAAAGGCTTCCCTAAATCTCCAAATATGTTTTCATGACTTGAGTTAACTTGTGATATTTAGCACTAGCCACAGGATGAAAATTGGATCTATGGCCCGCGCACAATCTCTGAATGAAAAGAGCATATTTGATCTTGTCAAGAGATTGAGAGATAAAGAGCCTCTCCAAGTCACCAAATAAAAGGAAATATTCTATCTTGATTATGAGATGAAGAGATAAAGGCAAGGATAAAAAGGCACATGACTTAAAGACACTTAAGTTACATGACAAAAGTAACTTAAAAATAAAACAAGGTCATGAGGATCTACGGTTTTTAAAGTAAATTCACAATCAGACTTAGGGTTTAAGGCTTTCATCAATTTTAAAAACAAAATTGCTTTAGGAAGTAGATACTTACAGAAATAAATTGAGGTCACACTATAAATAACTTTGAATTTTATGGTACAAACTGATGCTGGGAACCAAAACTTTTAGCACAACTCAGAAAACACAAAATAGTCCCAACAGGAGGTGTGGCTTGAGATTTGTTCATGATTTTTTTGTGTACTTTGATTTTCTCACTTGGGAGGCATCCTTTTTGGGTGTGGTGACATGCTTGGTAGAAGTCATTTTATGGTGGCATGTGGTAAGTATATTATAGAAAGGTTGGGTTGTATGATGTCGCGATTGGATTGGGAAGTATGACAACAAACTAGATTGGCTATCCAGTACATGAATCTCATCTCACAGATTGTGCTTGGATCTTAAATGATCTATAGATGATGCATAAAATCATAGCAAATCCTCTCTATGGATGGCCTTTTGGGGAGTAGAAACCAAGGATTCATCAACCCTCTATAAAACATGAAGGTCGCGGGCTCAATCTAAAGCAACTACGGAACAAGGGACAAGAGAGAAAGGTGAAGTTGCGTTGGTGGTTTTTTTTACTCTTCATAGAGTTTTTGGTGGTGAAGGGTGTGCAATGGAGGAAAAATTTTCTTTGGAGTATCTGAATCAACTCCCTACTTTCAAGGATGAAATCTCAGTCTAGCAGCTTGGGAATGTTTTTTTCATTTTGATGAATCTATGTTTTTGGAAGCGATTTCCAACATTTTTGGTGAGGAATTTCTAAACCTTGATGTGCACCCTCACACAAACCTTCATATCTCCTCCCTTTTTTTGGGGATAGGTATTATGGTGGGTAACATGAAGGAAGAGATCTTGAGGGTGACAAGGAAATTATTGGAGCCCAAATGGTCATTTGGGTTGGAGGGGATCATGGCATGAGAAGAACTTAGGGTGGGTCTTCATATAACACAAGGCCTATGGAAAATGATAGGCATCAGCCCAAGCAAAGTGAAACCCCTGGTCATTTGGAGTTACACACAATCAATGGTCGCAAGACTCCCACAAATATGGCATGGAGGGGTAATGGTGCTAGATTTTCTGCACTAAGTGGAGGAATAGAAAGTAGAGGGTCAAGCTGCTAGGTGCAAACATCAGAAGACTACCCTAGTTAAATAAACTGCACTAGGAGATGAGATGGGAAGGCCAAGAACTTGACACCAGTTGAAAAATAAGGTGGCTAACTCTAGAGCTGGTTTGGATGGGGTGAAGGAAATTCCCAATGTCTTCCATGGGGAGGCCATCAGGTAGTTTTTACAGGGCATGGGTAGTCTTTGGTTTTATGATGTTGTATCAGGATGTTGGTCTGGTTGTCTGATTGTAAGAACTCTGTACATTTTTGGGTGTGAGTATTGAAGTTATTAAGGGTAGTATTGTCAGCTTTGGCATAGTCGTATTTAGGCCCTATGGCTAGTTTTTTGGGTATGTTTTATTTTGGAGGAACAATGTAAAAACTCTTGTAATCAAACGTTTGAATGAATAGAAAATATAAAATTTTATCGATAAAAAAAAGAATGTTAAAAAGTTTTATTATTTTTGGTATTTTTAAAAAAATAAGGGGGAGGTTTTAAGAGGGACATGTTAGAGTCTCCCCTCTATGGATGGGGGTCTCTAACCACACCCAAGGAGTGGTGAAGCCACCCATCCATTGATGGGAAGCTCTCCCCATGGGGGTGGTGGCAGAGCTGGCCATCTACCGATGGGTGGCTCCGCCCATGATAGATGGCGACACAACTGCCCATGGTGGGAAGAGGCATAGTCACTCATCCACCGACAAGTATATCCACCTAATGAGGGAAGCAAAGAAAGAGAGAAGTGATGACACATAAACTGTCAGTCTAATTAAGCTTTATGAAACAACACAGATTCAGAAAAATGAGAGGAGGAAAGAAATAGATTGAATTAGAAGAGAGGAAGGTTGGACTAGAAGTTAAAGATATTTGATAGGAAAGATGATTTGAAGAAGATGAAAGGATTATTAAAATATTAGATAAGAGGTGGAAATGAAAAATGGAGTATGCATGCTCTCTATGTTGTGGAACAGAATCAAGTGCATTAGAATTAAACAATGCACAAACTTTGGGTTAGTCTTCTTCTAGATACTTTTAAGGCCCTCATGTATACTATCAATAATATACTAAATATAGTCAAAATCAGTATTTACATGGGATTTATGGATGTCCATGATGATCATCAATAAATATGAGGGTATTTTCTCCACATGCCCATCAATTTGCAATACCCTACATAGCCCATAAGATAATTATTTCATGTAAAATTTTAGATCCTTAAATTCATATGATGTATTCTTGGATGGTGGTAGAGGGGATATGTAGTTTCTATTTGACCTAGGCATGTGAGCTTGGATCAAATTTTTAACAAATTGACCTCTCTGCTATATTATTTTTTTCAGTTTGCTCACATCAATTTTTGTGGTAGACTCATGGTCTATACCAAAGGCTTTCATAAAGGAAGTCCTATCTAGGGTGACTAGGTCTTCCTCATCATGTTTTTGGATGGTTTTAGAGACTGTGTCATAACTTATAACCAACTAAACTAATAATTTTGCATCTAGGAATATATCTAGGACTATTAACTTGGCCAAACCTAATGTCCAAGGATTTGAGGTAGGGATTTTTCTATCTTTATTACTTTAAAATTAGTTGAACAAGTGATACCAATAATATCTAGGAGTGCAAGGATCCCTATAATTAATTAGACATGAATTCTAAGAAGTACTTGTCACTAACATTTTTATTTTGATTTGTTCCATGAAGAAAATTGACAAACTCCTCTTAGTTGTTTCTTTTCACCTTCTCTTCCTCTTCTAAATCCTTGCTTCCGCCACATGCTAAATCCTTTCTAGATTATGGTTGACTCATCTTTGCTGGTCTTTGAATTATTTCTCTCTTAAACAAGTCTCTTTTCACAAATCTCTGCAACTTATGCAATTTTTTCTCTTCTCTTCTGAAAGCTTTAGTAAGAAGAATGTACAAGTGATGAGTCTATTTATCATTGAAAAATAAATGCATCAGTCTAGTTGAGAACTCTAAAAATTGTTGCTCAATCAGTTTTGCATTAACTTTGTATGTATTGAAATCAATTCTATGCTAGCCATGGCACTTGAATTTCACTGGTAATTGAACTTGAACACTTGGTTGGAAAAGGTCATGATTGCTGTTGGTTGTGTTTCGTGTTTTTGCTGTTTTGCCCTTTTCCTTGTCTTCCTCTCTGAAAATTTTCAGGTTTCATGCTTAAACCCTTGCCCAAATTGTCAAAACCCTACTAAAACCCTAAGGTTAAATGTTAAACGATGCATTTTGAAACCCCTTAGCCATGTCTTTCTATTTCTTCATTACCTTTTTCAAGTCACTAAAGGCATGTGCTATTTAAAAGTTTAAGTTAGGTCACTTGATCGCGTTACCAAAAATGAATATGCCAAAACATCTCCCGACTTTGCTTTTACCTTGTGTCGCTTAGTCTCATTAAGAAATCAAATATTCCATCTGTGTATTGAGACTTAGCAATTTCCTTTTGGTCGGGTTGTCGCTTGATAATCATGTTTTGAGCTTTAAAATGAACGGGACCCACCTTTAGTCGGGTGATCGCGTGAAGAGTCAACAGGTCAAAGAAATGTCTTCCGACCTTGCGCCTCCTTCATGTCGCGTGATCGCTGGATCAGGACATTCAAACAGTTAAGGTTTCTCTTCAGTCGCGTGGTCTCGTGATATTTGGTGGTTAGTGGATAACAGTCCCGACCTAGCGACTAACAGTTTCAGGTTAAGTGATTTTACTCAGTCGGGATGTCGCCAGAACAGGGGTGATGAGTCAGACTTCCAGAATGCATAAAGTGGATGAAGTAATAAATGACATCTATCAGAATGCTATTGGTTGTCGTGTGATCACTTGATGAAGAAAAGGGATCAAGCGATAAGGAGACTTAAGTCATTATACCCCTGGTCGCTAAGTCTCGTGATATTTTAAGGGTATGTGAAATTGTAAAGCGATTAAAAGACAGCCGTTTGATGAAAAAGTAAAAATATCTAACGGTGGTCGCTAAGTCTGGTGATAAAAGTGCCCTAAGGAAGAAGTCCTTCCGACTCAGCGATTAAGGTATTTCGCGAGGTCACTGCAAATAGAAAAAGGCACGTGCTTTCAGAAAAGGATTAAGTAAAGTCTATCACCCGACTCAGCGACCAAAGGGTTTTCGTGAAGTCTTTAAATGAGAAATGAACATCCAGCGACTTGGCGATTACCATGAAATGTTAAATGTAATGGTGTGTTGCGTAGTCTGGAGATAGAAATTGAGTTAAGGTTAACCCTGCGCGACTAAGATTTTGTTACAGTCGCCTGATCGCTAGAAAACTTGGGTTAAGCTGAGGTAAGGAATTACATGGTCGCCA
>MU223136.1:4623022-4654353 GCA_018584345.1 Thuja plicata | reverse complement strand
CTCCTATCAAGAAAAGGAAGAAGGATTGAAATCCTTGTCTCACTGGTTTTCTGTCATATTTAAGATTATGATTTGTATGGTTAAATCCTGTATATGATTATGCTTGATCATTTATAAGGAATTTTATGAGCTTGTTCAAAAGAGATACATGACAAATCAGTGTCCACATTAATAAATACTGTGTTTACAGCCATCATTAAAGGTAAAGCCTGCCTGAGTAGTTGTGGAACTCAAAAATGAAGAAGGACCTTATTCTATTCCTTAGCAATTAGGCTTTTCTTGTCTCTGAATCAGAAGTAAAGGCACAGGATTCAAATAGACATTTCAAGCATTGTGATTCATACAAGAAAAATCCCTAACAATTTCTTTTTCCCTTTTAAAACCTTATTAAAAGTTAAAAAAATCTAGACGACATTTGATTGGCTCAATTTTCCTTGTTTTTTAACAACTCAACGGAGTACTTGTACTTTGTCAAGATCTCCAATATTTCATTAATCCTAGTTTTTTACTTTATTTCCTTGGAATGGCATGAGAACAAGATCCTCAAGATTTCACTATAATCAGCCTAACCATTGTTTATCTATAGAGTATGTGACTTCTCTATCTCTAGATATCTGAATGTTTTTCTTGACTTGGGTTATATTATGAGATCTAGTGCCAGCCATAGATCTTGTACTTCATCAATGGTTCTCACTAAGTCACTGAATGATTTACCTAACTTTGATTTCATTCTAAGATTCAATGCTCTCCATACATTTTAACCTTAATTCTCCTCTATTTTACCTCTTAACACCAAGTAACTCATCTCTTTGTATCTCTAAATCTTGCAATGTAACTCTACTTGAATTTACTCGACCATGATCAAAACTAGAGATTCGGAGATAAAGTAAACTCCAATTCACTGAACAAAATTCTTAACTCGATTCTCATTTCGAGATTTAGTGATAGACACTAATTTGAGATAATATCGATGATCCTCACCAAATCTTTGATCTTTTAACCCTTAATTCCATTTAGAAATTTAGTGACAAAGAAAAAAGTGTAATCATTTCTTGACTCTGAGTTAAATCCTGAGACTCAGAGATAACTGAGTCTCTGAATCGTTGAACACTTTGACTTAACTCATGGTTCATTTGGAGATCTAGTGCCAACCCTTGATCTTGATCTTGATCCATAGTTTGTATTCAATTTTATAATCCTTGACACTAACTCCAGTATATTCCTTTATTATGAGATAAAGGCTATCTCACAATCTCCCAATGTTTTCATTAACTCTAGTCAAGTCTCAATATTTAGAGATAACGTAGTCTCTAAATTTTTGAGTAATTTAATTTACCTTGAGTTTAGTTTGAGACTTGATGAGAACCACAGATCTCCTTTTCCACATAGACACATGTCTGTATCTTGGTTTATTACCTCCTTATCGCTGAATGTTTCATGAACTTTTGACCTTTTCTAGTGATTCAACACCAGAAATACATCTCTTCTCTGATCAATGGTCTTGATTCTTCCTTGGTGAACTTGACTCAATTTTTAACTAACCATTCCTAACTCTTGGTTCATTCAAACATTCAGCGACTGAATAGACCTCCAAGTCGTTGAATGTTTCTTTTAACTCAGGTTTTATCTAGATATCATGCGCTGGCCCTAGATATTTTATTTACTCAATGATCAGCGATGAGTCTCTAAATGGTTTTGTACTTGACCAATTATTTCCAAGATTAAGAGACAACCCTTGATCTTGACTTTGATCCAATAGCTCATGCTAAATCTGGAGACTATTTCCTATTAGAAATATATGAGAGCGGGGGTGGGGGTGAATCAGTGGCCTCAAAAACATATCCTTATTCTAACCACCAATCAAATAAACCTTAGATTATTATGTCCCTACAAGATGCATGCCATGAGATACTTATAATGATTAATTATCTGTCGGTTTACCTTTTCTATCCTTATTCTCCTTGATTACCGATAGGCAGTAAAACTATTTACCAAAATATAGTAAATGTACAGAGTATACCAATAAATCCAAAAATGCATATGTGAAATGTAAAATAGTAAAGTAATAAACCATACACACATAACACATGGATTTTTAACGTGGAAACCCTATTAAGGGAAAAAACCACTGGGACCGATACCCCAAATTTCACTCTTCTAAAGTGAACCCTGTTAGGAGCCAACCCTTTTAAAGGTTACAAACACATTATTAGGTGTGACCTTGTTAGAGGATTTTACACATATAGGTTGTCACTTAGTATCGGGCATCTAATGCTGCCATCCTTGAATCAGCCTCTCTCTTAGACCGTCAATAGACATTAGGCATATCCAATGCTACTTTCATGAATCAACCTTTTTGGCAATCCTTGGGATGTACCTCAATATATAGAATACTGTTAAGTCCTGCTCTATTAAGAGACTTGATGTTTCAATGGTTAAACTGAAACAAAATGACCTATTTCTCATGGAACTTGAATTGTAGTTTTTTAGATCTATTTAAGTACATTACCTCTCTGATCAATGTATCAATTCCATTCTTTTGTGCTCCATACTTTCTGCTCTATGATGTTGTGCTCACTGTTTGTCAGTGTCTATAGAATTCCTTAGCTCTTCTTCAACTTGATTGATCAATACTTCATGAAGTTGTACTTCATCAGTTTCTCTTTAGCATCCTCTTTCTATTCACTCCCCTTAATCCCATTTCCGTGAATGTGATGTGATACAAAAAATGAATTAGGTTTGTCTCTTATATAGACATAATATTCATTGATTCTTGATTCTTGATTCTTGGCATTTTAAACAATCCAGCCAATATAATTTAAAGCACAACTCCTAATTTATCTCATAGTTATCTTTATGCCAACTATACAAATCTTCTTTAAATCAATCACTTAACTCTGGTCGAATAAAACAAAGAAAATAATGAGTTAATTCTCTCTTTAGCTCTTGCCAGCTAGATATTTTTTCATTTTTTGAACTCTCTGTTCTGTCAGACAATTCTTCAGTTAGTTGTCGATTACAACTATTAGTTCCGTCAGTGTGACTCTAGTTAGATTTGGGATCTCTGTCTATCAGACAACTCTATTTTCAGCTTGTTGGGCATCATGTGGTTTTTTTCATCAGGCAACACTATCTTCTGCTCATTGGATATCACTGTGACTTTTCTTCCTTGCCTTTACTGATGGTGTGCACTCCGTCAGTGTTATCTATCACTTAGTGAATACTTGAATTTTATGCATTTCTAAAAGCATAACCTTTGTTCCACTAATTCTCTAAAGTCTTTGGCATTATGTACATGACCATACAGATGATATCAAGTTGACATCAATGACAATACAAACCATTAACTGATTTAATGTGTTGCATTATCTTCAACTTAACATTGTCAAACATTTAATTAGTTACATGTCATCAATCTCTCCCTTTGGCATTGATGGAAACAAACTTATATTATCACACTATACTATTTCTAATACAATATGAAATACAATTATTGAGATTCATAAAACTACCAAATAGTTTGTTTTGATAACCGATAAAAATGTTTGACTGTCGGTAAGCTCTATTTTAGCTTAGATTTGATTCTTGCAGCTCTCTGTGTTTCTTTTTCTGATGTGTTGCATCCTTGCCTTGTGTCAATATCTCTCCTTTGTGTTAAATCCTTCATACAAACTCTCTCCCTGTGGATATGATCTCTCCATGTTGGAGTAATCTGATAATGGATAATCTTTCTTCTTTTTCTGAAGACTATGATAATATGGATAAACTCTCTCCCTTTGAAAATAATGCCAAACAAATATCTTACAGATATATAACATTAATGTCAAGTAACCTTTTCTTTTCATCCATAATATATTCCTTGAATTTCCCTTATCCATCAGCAATACAATAATTTTCTCTGGTGCTCAATTCTGATATATACCTATTGTATATAGATGTAGCTTTGAAGTTCAATCTTTTTGCTTGCATCAACATGAATGATATTTTGATAATAAGTAGGTTGATGTAGCCTTCAGTATTTTACTGACTGGTAGACAAGGGTTTGACCCCTAGTTTCTTTCTCAAGTACTCAAATGTATCCTTGGGAAGTGGCTTGGTGAAGATATTGGCCAATTATTCTTTGGATTGCACATATTCAAGTATCACCCCTTTTTCTTGAAATTGTTCTCTTAAGTAATGATACTTGATGGCAATGTGTTTAGTTTTTGCATGCATGACTGGATTCTTGGAAATGTTTATTGCACTGGTGTTCACAATAGATAGTCACTGGTTCTAAGCCCTTCATATGCATACATTCCAACAACTATTTGATCCATGCAATATTTGAGAAATTTGCAGCAGTAACAACATATTTTGCTTCTATAGTAGACTGTGAGATGCACCCCTGCTTCTTGGTAATCCATGTGACAAGTCTGTCACCCATAAAGAATGCTCCTCTAGTTGTTCTCTTTCGGTCATCAATATTTCTAGCCCAATCAACATTGATAAACACCTTTAGTTCAAATTTGTCTTCTCTTCTATAGCATAAGCCAAATTCCTCAGTATTCTTCAGATATTTTAGGATTCGTTTCACAGTAGTCATATGTGATTCCCCGGGGTTAGCAGAAAATCTAGCAACAATTCCTATTGCATGTGCAATATATGGTCTAGTGTGTACAACATACATGAGTTTTCCGATCATTGATCTGTATAAAGTCTGATTTACCTCTGTTGTCTTGTCTTATTTTGTCAATTTGCATCCAGTAGCCATCGGTGTTCCAACTAGTTTGGAATCTTCCATCTTGAATATTTTAAGGACCTCTTTGATGTATTTGGACTGAGTAATGAAAATACCTTCACTTTGTTGAATGATCTATAGACTAAGAAAGAACTTGATCTCTCAAAACGTAGGCATCTCGAACTCTTTTCTCATCCCATTAGCAAATGATTTGCATAGCATATCATTGCCTCCAAATATGATGTCATCAAAAAATATTTCAGCAATCAAAGTGTTAGCATTAGTATCTTCCTTCTAGTCTAGCAATGGGTGCTGCTAGCTCTTTTTCTTGCACCACAACCTTAAAATGATAGTATAGTGATTATACTTGAATGCAAACTCCCTTTTGACAAGAGAAAGGCTAATTTCTGAGGTATTTGAGAACACTGGGGATACCTATTATCACCTCCTTCATTTTTGAGTTCCACAGACTCAGGCAGGTATTACCTATTGAAATATTGCTGATTCTTTAGCCTATGTATTTGGTGGACAAATTCATTCACTGGTTACTTACTTTAGACCTCACTGTAATAACTTATAAAGTACCTTGGAGATTGCAATAATTAGTTTGAAACAGAGTACTACAAGCTAGGCTATGGTCTTAATAACATAAACCAATGAGACAAGGACTTTCATCCTTCTTCCTTTTATTTTAGGAAGGGCAACCTAATGATTTAATTTTTAAGAAATCAACAAACATCAACTGTAATCATTATGAGTACAATTCATTTTAAACATATATTCTGAAAGTAATTGATTTTCAATAGTATTGAATATTTGGATGATGATAGATTACCAAACAAGCTCCTAGATCAGTGCCTATCCTTGGGCTTATAGAATCAATAAAAATCCATAGAAATATAAAAATATAATACTATAAGATGCGTTACAACCTACATACAACTCAGATAAGATACCTTGAAAACTATCATGTCACTTCTATAACATTGTATCAAATCCTTAGATATTGTTATGCTCCTTGAAACTACTCACAAGACTTAGTTTACCCTTGAAAGAAACTTGCAAGAAATTACATAGCTACCTTGTAACCAATATGCTTAAAATGCCTTACAGATTAAACATAAAAGAGCATACACAATAAATAAAGAGACAACAATAGTATAGAGTAAAGTTTCATTGTATTTTATTCATATATTTCTGCTTCAGTACATAAAAAGCTTAAAAAGCTCAAAGACACAGACTAAAATTTAGAAAGTCTGGTTTGCCAATATATTTCATCTCTTTTAAATATTACAATTTTGATCTATTTATAGGTCCTTATCCATCTTGGAATCCTTAAAATTAGGATGCAACAAGCTTCAGATGGTTTAAGGAACCTAACCCTAAAAAGTATAGAAAAGACAAGAAATGAGAATGTATAAGCGGTGGGAAGACAAAAATAGGGGATGAGATTTGATCTTCTTTGTCTTCATCTAGATTCTGGTGCCTTTGTCTAACAATGATTAGGATAGCATCAAATATTTATACTGAGATCAAGTGACCACCATTTTAGGCTAACCTACACTTGTCTTTGATAATAACTACCCTCCCTGTGCTCAATGATCAGGCACCAAGTGTTCCTCTTTACTCCTCATCTATTACCACAGGATTTTTCTTCTTTGGTTTGGTCATCATATCCCAAGTTGTCACCTCATCCTCTATAGGCCATTTAAAACTCTATATACTCTTCAATTCCCCCTTCTATCTCTCCCATCTGACATCAATGATGCTTTTGACATCAATCAAAAACTTGTTTATGTCAGTTTCTTCCCTGAATGCCTCATCCAAAATCTAGTTAAAGCCATCTAAATCCATATCAGATTCTGTAATAAATGCCTCATTTCTTGGCATTTTGCTATCAAACTCATTCCTCCAGGCCTCTAAGGCCTTAACCTGATCATCTTCTCCTTTCAAAGGAGGAATAAACCTATTAAAATCTGGTGAGAATAGGCTTATCTTAGCCTCTATTTGATTGAGTTTACCTTTGAAGAAAGATAAAGATACATTTACCTTCTTTATCTCATCTTCTACCTCTGTAACAATTTCTAGTAAATCTGATCTGTGCTACTATAAAGAGGCAAGTTTCTCAAACATTTGCACCCTAGGAGACCAAGTGACAAATAAGGGTTCAAAACTAAAATATACCTTGTTACTTCAGCATGTAATGTGGGTAATTTGTTATAAGCATTAAGGATGATATCTGTTTTAGCTTTTAGTATATCTATCCTATGCTGAAGAATGCTTTGTAATGTATTAATGGCCACCTCATTATTCTTTTTGGCCACATCCTCAATTTCAACCACTTCCTTTGCTTCAACTTTCTCCTCTATCTACAGAGGTTGCACTGAGGGCACATATACCACTTTGGGTTTCTCCTATAATTTCTTAGTCATCTCAACAATTACCATGTCCTATTGATATATATTTATATGACATAATTCCCTATCCTTTGCTAGGGCACTAGCCTCCTTAATCAAAATACCACACTTTTTAGACAACAATTTTGTCTTATCCTCATTCAAGTGTGCCCAATGTGTCATGATCTAGGAAATCTCAAGATCTCCAGTATTTTGTACTGTCCATACCATTTGATTCCCAACCATGCTCTCCTAAATATTTACAAGTTGAGGCTTCTGGTCCTTTGGACATAAGTTCCACATGGAAAATGCTTGTGATTTTGGACTATATCAAAACCCTTCGATCATATCACCCATCTGGATCACACTTTCCATTTTAAGATCTAGTTTTTTTCTAATTTGATCAATTATGAATTCTTAGGCTAAATCCCAGCCCTCAGCAAGCAAAATTCCACTATTTAAAACCATCTTTCTAGACTCATCAGGAGAGATATCTTCACTCTTAGGGTCATAGGTTTGAAGAGTTAGCAGAGCCTCATTTGTCACTGCCTCTTCACCATCTAACTTCAGGTGTTCTCTGATTTGCTCCTTTTTGTGCCATCTTAAGAAGTCTTTAAACTCATCAATTTTTTATAAAATTTTCATCACTCAAAAACTATTGTTGGTGAAGTAGCCTTTCATCAATACATGCCCTAAGAGGCAATTCTATGTTCTCTTCTTCATCATGTTGTTGTCTCTTTCCTTTTCTAATTTCTTTTCTCAAATTGTGGTCATACAATCTGTGACCAGGAATAAGAGCACTTATCCTATCGCCCTTTTTCTCCTTTCTTGTATAAGAGGTTTGACCAGGGTCAACTTTTTGCCTCTTGGTAGCAGGCTCCTCCATATCATCTGGTTGGGAAACCTCAGTCAGGTCTATGATATGCCCTTGTTCTCCTTCTATCTGAGCTGCCTCTGCAATATTTTGTTGGGGTTGATCAATTTGAGGTGGATGGGCATATTCTCAATCACTCTCACTCTCATATTCAGACTCTTTTCCCCCTTTCTTCATATCTAAAACTCTGTATAATTTCTCACAGAGTGTATAAAAATTATCTATCGTAGCTTTGATTTTATCAAAATAGGGTAGGTCAAGGTAAAAACCTCCAAATGATAATCCATTTCTCTTTATTTATTTCTCCAAATTCAGTAACTCCTGAATTCTTTCTCTCATGGTTCTTACCTCATCTTCATAAAGGATATTCCTTGTGGCATCCTCCTCCACACAAAGACCATGTACATTTGTGTTCTGTATGGTAGGAGTTAAGAACTTCCTAGCTCCTATCATAAATCCTTCTGGATCAATGTATCTATATAATGTTGCTCCCATCTTGCAACTTTCCAACCATGTGCTCACTAAATCAATAGCACCCTTACCAATTGTAAACTGAAATTTTTTTGAATTGCCTAGGGGTTAATGTCCCCTTCCTGTGTGGTGCAAAATGCTCATTATCTATCAACAACAGCTGCCAAATGAACTCCATAGCTACAACTCTGGATGGCACATGATATGGTAGGACATGAGGAGGATGTGTGCATCCATATACCCTAATTATAGTATAATTCTCTTCTAAAAAGAAGTCTCCCTAGTTATGGTCACCTTCCCATTTATCCACATACTCATAGGGTCTCAGCAACTGCATCACCTTCACTGGGAGTCTAGTCTTGCTAATACCCATACTCTACATCAAGGGATATACAATCTAGTTCTCAAATCCACAAAAGTCACAATCCTTGGATGTATAATTCCATATCCTAATCTAAAACTGAATAGGATTGGGCCAGTCCTGAAAAATCCTCTAAGGGTTCAAGTTGTTCACATTCATGATCCCATAATTGAAATGCAATAACAAATGCATCAGGATAGAATAATGTAAAAAACTAGGATCCTTCTCCTTAGGATTATTCTCCTTCTTCTGCATAGCTACAAACCCCTCATGCATTTTTTCAATGATATACTATATATAGTCATAACTAGTGCTAGAATACACATCTTGCAAATCTAACACCATCATTAAAATTCCAAAATTTATTTTCTCACCTCCTCCATCTATACCCAACACTCTACAAAAAGCATAAGCAATGTACTTGATATAGAAATGTAAATCTTTAAAATTAGTAGGGTGTAGTTCTAGGTATAGGGGAAATATGGTTTCTAACTTCTTTAAGAATATGTTTTTGCAACTGGTTTCTAGCAACCCCAGGTTGTAACCTATACCTTTCTTCTTGCTTGGTAATATTAATCTTGGTGGACATGGTACTATATCAACCAAAGGCTTGCATGAATGAATTCCTATTCAAAATCAACAATGCAATACCATCATTCTTTTTAATTGTCCTAGACAAAGAGTCATAATGGCTTGCAAGACCTAGAAACAAGTCTACATCTACATAGGCATCAGGGACAATTAACCTAGCCAGACCACTAGTCCAAGGGTTTGATATGAGGATGGCTTTATTAGAATTATTATAAAAATAGTTGTATAGAGAAAAACCTGTAGAACTTGGAGTGCGGGCATCTCTGATTTCATAGTACTCATCTGCCAATAGTTTGGCATTTGCCCTCTTATTCTGTGTACACCTAGGCAATAACTTTAGAAATTCATCAGAAAAATTCCTCTTTCCTTTAGCATAATCATCTACTTCATCACTCTTCCCACTGGTAGAATCTACACTGACTGCTTTACTCATCTTTCTCTGTTTTCACTTTCTCTCTTACTGATATTGAGACAAATCTTCTCTCAGGACTCCCTACTCTTCTCTGTGCACTGCTAACAATTCAAGAACCTTGAAAACTAGAGAATTACCCTGAAATTGATCAATTTTAGCTTTATGGACAAAGAAAACCTAGCAATTGATTGCTCTAAAATTATGGATGTATGATAAATGAAAATGAACCTGCGATCATCTCTTTATGGTAACCTTTCAAAGTACTTAGCTCATCATTGAAGAAACAATCAATTTTTCCTTCAAGTTAACATGTTGTGGAATTAATTGAAAACCTAGTCGTAGCTCATGAATGTGACAGGAAATCGAATTCATATGAGTGTGTTTTCAGAAAAACCCTTATAAAATTGGCACAGAATGACATGTCTTCAAATGATTGGTTCTTCACTAGACATCTCAGCTACCCTTTTCATATAGTAATTAATCTCCTGGATTTTCATTGGATGATGAATCTCTATGTTGTCATGTTAGCAATTGCTGCCTTTTATCACATTTCATATTTAGCGACCACACGACTATGCATTATCTCTTAATGCTCAATTCTTCTAGAGATCCAGCTAATGTATGATTTTCTTCACTTAGCTTAACCATGATTAACTTTTGGTGATCACACAACTGAATGAATCCAAGTCGCCAGATCAAATACCAAACCTAGAGTTTATTTGGAGACCCTGCTACCAAGGTTACTTTTCATCTTTTAAACTCTTATTGCTAAGTCTCTAAATGTTTATTTTACTTTATGAGACCCCACGACCAACCTTAGTCGCCCAATCGCTGATTAAAACTACTCTTTAATATTTCTTTCAGAAACTATGTGACATAGCCCATGAAACCTTATATTTTAATTTTAATTTAGAGACTATGTGACTAAAGCAAATCTCATTATCATGAGAACTTTTCACTCTTATGCAAATTTGATAGAGACTCAGTGACTATCATTGATCTTTTCCCATTTTTCATCTGATAGCTCTGCTAAGTCACTGGATATATTTTGAAAACCTTAAATCATTTGGAGAATACATGACAACCATAAAATATATAGCCTCACACCCTTTAGTCTCTTAATCACCAAATGAATTTTTCCTTTTGGGAGACCACGTGACTAACCATTGTTCTATTCATTGTGGACACGTGTCTCATCCTAACTATTTGTCTCCAAATCGCTGAAGAAATGTTGACTTATCACTTTTAACCAGTGACTACCTAACCACCATATATTTTGTTCAACTTGTGGTTTGTCGCCAAGTCTCAAAATATTTTACTTAACTGACTTTTTCATTGGAGACTTAGCGACAAAAGCATTCAACTTGTCACTAACTGTGTTCTGATCTAGAGACGTCATGACTAAGTTAATCACCAAGTCTCACGATAATTTGTTAATTGCAGGATATATTTCATGACACCGCGACTTAACTTCTTGTCTTCATATTGCCAAATGATGTATTTCTCCATTGGGAGACTTCGCGACTGAAGGATTTCACTAGGTCTCATAACTTACAAAGAATATTATCTTTCCTTTCGAGACATCTCAACAATAGTTAATCACCAAGTCTCATGACAAAAAGGAATATGATTTTATGATTAAGTGACTAAGCGACCATTGAAAAAGCCACAAGACTTTTATAACTTAAGTTTCTCAAATAGTTAATGCAAAAATAGAAATTTGATTGACATTTTAGGGCTTTTTTGCATTTTCAATTAGAAGACAGCTCAGGGTTTTGGGTTTTTCATTATTTATGTGGATTTTGACCTAAAAACATAGAATTTCCACATGGATACTTCAAAATGGGATAGACCTTCTGTTTTTAGATAGAAATTGGCATGATGACAACAAAATTTTTAGGGAAAACCAACAAAACCAGGAATACAACCAACAGGTGCAAAGGTATTTGCATAGTCTATACATTCCTCTTGTGCATACCATTTGCATACTAGTCTTGCTTTGTTCCTTGTGAATTCTCCATTCTCATTCAACTTATTCTTGAATATCCATTTTGTACCGATGACATTCTTGTCATCTGGTCTTGGCACAAGTGACAATTTTTTGTTCTTCTCAAGATGCTTAATCTCATCATTCATTGCACTTATATATTCCTCATTATCTAGTGCAACATTAACAGATTTTGGCTCAAACTCACAAATTAAACAATTTGAGTTTAAAGACTTACTTCTTGTTCTTATACTAGCTTTCTTATATCTTATGATCTGGACCTCTGGATGGTTCCTTCTTACATATCTTGTAAGTACAGGTATAGTCCTTTGTCTATTAGCTTGATCATAATTTTGATCTTCATTTTGTTCTTCATCACCTTGCACATTGTCTTGGTCATTATCCTAACCATCGGTATTTGCAGCCATATGGTAGGGAGTAATTATTTGTAGCTTAGGAGCTCTACATTGTTGGTAGGGTAGAATCTCAAGTTCCTCGATGTAAGTGAACTTATTTTAGTCCTCTGGTTCTTTAATGCTTTCTTTCTCATTCTTCTCTTCAAATTCATCTATCTTTACATTTGCACTTTCAATAATTTTGTTAGAGGCTTTGGTTAGACATTTGGAAGCCTTGCTCTTGGTAGAATACCCTAGAAAAATTCCCTCATCACTCTTGGAGTCAATTTTTCCATTTCTATCATTTTTTAAGATATAACATTGACTTCCAAAATTTTTGAAATAACTTACATTTGGTGTGTATCCATACCATAGCTCATAAGGTTTCTTCTTGGTGTCTTTCTTCAATTGTACTCTGTTCAGTGTGTAAATAGGATTACTGACAAATTCCCTCTAGAAGATTTGGGTGATGCCTTTCTCTATCATCTATGTTCTTTCACAATCAACTATTGATCTGTTCCTTCTCTCAGCAATCCCATTTTGTTGTGGTGTTCTTGGTGCAGAAACATGTCTTTTTATACCATTCTCATTACATAAATTAGTGAATTCTTCTGTCATAAACTCACCTCCTCTATCTGATCTGAAACATTTTAGATCCTTACCACTTTTTTTTTTTCTACCATGGCCTTGTACCATTTAAATATCTTGAATGCTTCAGATTTATCTTTTAGAAACATAACTATCATCATTCTAGAGTAATCATCAACAAAGAGAATAAAGTATCTATCTCCATAATAACTCTTTGTCCTCATTGGTCCACATAAATCACTATGGACTAATTCTAGAATTGCATCAGATGTATGCATTTTTCTTTTGAAAATAGACTTTGTCATTTTACCTTTTTGACAATTTTTACACATGATGTTGTCAGACTTGGTCATTGTAGGTAAGCCTTTGACATTTCTCTCTTTGCTAATTTTCATCATGTTGTCAAAGTTTACATGACACAATATTTTGTTCCATAACCATATGTCTTCATTTGTAGCAATAAAACAAGTGGAGTCAGTATCATTCAGATAGAATAAGTTACCTTTTGTCTACTCACCGGTACCAATAAGATTTCTGGACTTGTTGAAGATCTTTGCCTTTTTGTTTTCAAATGCTATTTTGTGACCTAAATTATTCAACTAAGAAACACTCAATAGATTATAATTTAATCCATTTACCCAATAAGCATTCTCACATTTTATCTAGTTATTCAACATTATTGTTCCTCTACCTTCAACTGGACAAGGTGTGTCATTTCCCATTCTTATTGATCCACCCTTGTAGTTTTCAAAAGTCTCAAAATTTTTCTTATCACCGGTCATATGATGAGTGCAGCCATTGTCTATGATCCAAACATCTTTTTTGATAATTTTAGATATGAGAGCATTTTCTACATACCTTTCTTCATCATCATCTGAATCATCTTTTACAACCATAAACACCATCTCGATGTCTTCATCGGATTCATGTCAATATCATCATCCTTTCATTTTTCTAGGTAGTTGACCTTCTTTCCTTTGTCCTTATAGTCTCAGGTATCTCTTTTCTGATTGTTAGTATCTTCTGTAATTACCTGTGTCAGACTTCTTCTCAAAAGATCTGTCATTACTTCTGTCATCTTTTCTTTTGTTAGTACATCTTGCAGCAAAGTGTCCAATCTCTTTACAATTAAAGCATACAAGTGGTAACTTGCCTTTGTATTTACCTTTGCCTCTCTACATTCTTCTAGCCATAAGTGCTTCTATTTAATCTAGATCTTCTTCTTCACTTTCACTTTCACTATCTCTTCTAGATGAGTGTCTATGATTTGATTTGATTATCTTCATAGAAGACTTAAAGGTAGACTCTAAATTTGGTAAGACACTATTGTCAAAGTTATTCATCTCAAATGAAATCAGTCTACCAATTAAAATATCAAGAGTAACTGTATTGTTTTCTACTACTTGCATTTCTTGAATGGAAAAAACTCTAATAGCATATGCAGGAAATAAGGTTCTTAGAATTTTACTTACCACTGTATCTTCTTCCAGTACACCTCCAACTCCTTGGATAGAATTGACTACCTCTTTAATTATTGTGTTGTACTGAGTGATGTTTTCTCCTTCTTTCATTTTGAGATCATCAAACTTTTCTCTAAGGCTTTCTGCCTTGGCTCTCAAAACATTTTTGTCACCACCATGTACAAGCTTCAATTTGTCCCACATCTGCTTTGCAGTTTTGCATTCTTTGACATCTTCAAACTTAGCATCGGAGAGTGAGGAAGAAACCTCTATCATCATGCCATTATGTTCAATCTTATCTCTCATTTGTTCAACTATTGGTGCTCTTGTGGGAAACACATATTCAGTTTCAAGGAATTGAGTAACATCATTACAATTACTTGATAAGTGGAGTCTTATCCTGCTTTGCCATGAAGCAAAATTATCTTTTTTCAACTTGGGCACATCTTATTTGTTCATCTTTTGATATTTGACATAGCTCTTGAAACCTTCCTTCTAAGAACACAAGCTCTGATACCAATTGTTAGAAATAACTGAGAGGGGGGGGGGGTAAATCAGTGGCCTCAAAAACTTATCCTTATTCTAACCACCAATCAAATAAACCTTAGATTATTATGTCCCTACAAGATGAATGCCATGAGATAATTATAATGATTAACTGTCTGTCAGTTTACCTTATTTTTCCTTATTCTCCTTGATTACAGATAGGCAGTAAAACAATTTACCAAAATACTATAAATGTGTAGAGTATACTGATAAATCCAGAAATGCATATGTGAAATGTAAAATAGTAAAGTAATAAACCATACACACATAACACATGGATTTTTAATGTGGAAACCCTATTAAGAGAAAAACCACTAGGACCGGTACCCCAAATTTTCACTCTTCTAAAGTGCACCCTGTTAGGAGCCAACCTTGTTAAAGGTTACAAACACACTGTTAGGTGTGACCTTGTTAAGGGATTTTACACATATAGGTTGTCACTTGGTATCGGGCATCTAATGGTTCCATCCTTGAATTAGCCTCTCCCTTAGACCATCAATAGGCATCAGGCATAGCCAATGCTACTTAAATAAATCAACCTTTTTGGCACTCCTTGGGATGTACCTCAATATATAGAAGACTATTAAGTCTTGCTCTATTAAGAGACATGATGCTTCAATGGTTAAAATGAAACAAAATGACATGTTTCTAATGCAAATTGAATTGCATATTTTCATATGTATTTAATTACATTACCTCTCTGATCAATGTATCAATTAAATTATTTTGTGCTCCATAATTGTTTCTCTATGATTTTGTTCTCACTGTTTGTCGGTGTCTGCAGAATTCCTTAACTCTTCTTCAGCTTGATTGATCAGTACTGCATGAAGTTGTTCTTCATCAGTTTCTCTTTAGCATCCTCCTTCTATTCACTCCCTTGAATCCCCTTTCCATGAATGTGATGTGATACAAAAAATGAATTAGGTTTGTCTCTTATATAGACATAATATTCATTGATTCCTTATTCTTGATTCTTGGCGTGAGAAATAATCTAGCCAATATGATTTAAAGAATAACTCCTGATTTATCTCGTAGTTATCTTTATGCCAACTGTACAAATATTCTTTAAATCAATCACTTAACTTTGGTCAAATAAAGCAAAGAAAATAATCAATTAAGTCTATCTTTAGCTCTTGCCAGCTAGATATTTTGTCATTTTCTGAATTCTCTGTTCCGTCGGTCAACTTTTTAGTTAGTTGTCGGTTACAACTATCAGTTCTATCGATGTGACTCTAGTTAGCTTTGGGATCTCCATCCATTGGGAAAATTATATTTTCATCTCTTCGGGCATCCTATGGTTTGCTTCGTCAGGCAACACTGTCTTCTTCTTGTCGGGTATCACTGTGACTTTTCTTCCTTGCCTTTATCGATGGTGTGCACTCCGTCGGTGTTATCTGTCACTTAGTGAATACTTGACTTTTATGCATTGTTGAAAGAATAACCTTTGTTCCACTAATTCTCTAAAGTCTTTGGCATTATGTACATGACCATACAGATGATATCAAGTTGAAATCAATGACAATACAAACCATTAACTAATTTAATGCCTTGCATTATCTTCAACTTAACATTGTCAAACATTTAATCAGGATTCAATGACTTGCACTAAATCTTGAGACTATTTCCTTAACTGCACTTTAATTCTAAGATCACGTGACCAAGCTACCTCTAAATCTTGAAATAAGCTTTACTAGACATGACCTAACCACAAGTTCATTTGGAGATTGGGAGATAAATAAAACTCCAAGTTTCTGAGACAAATACTAACTATGGAGTTAATTTAGAGATTATGCGATAATCACACAATCGATCCAAGGATAAAATTTAATTGATGGTCCTCTCCCAATAGATAAATAAAATCTTAGCCTTAACTATTATCTAGAGGTCTAGCGCAAGCCTCTCATATGAGATGAGATCAATAATCCTCGCTAAGTCTCAGAACATTTCACTTAACTCTAATTTCATTCAAAGATCCAGCAACAAAGAAAAAAGATAACTTTGTCTTGACCTTGAATTAGATCACGATATTTAGAGATAAAGAGAATCTCTAAACCTGGAAATATTTTTCATGACCTGAGTTTAGTTATGATATTTAGAGCTAGCCAGAGGATGAAAACTAGATCTATGGCAGACAATCTTTGAATGAAAAGAGCATATTCGATCTTGTTGGGAGATTGACAGATAAAGAGCCTCTCCAAGTCACCAGATAAAAGGGAATATTCTATCTTGATTATGAGATGAAGAGATAAAGGAAAGGATAAAAAGGTACATGACTTAAAGACACTTAAGTTACACAACAAAAGTAACTTAAAAATAAAACAAGGTCATGAGGGTCTATGGTTTTTTAAGTAAATTTATAATCAAGCTTAGGGTTTAAGGCTTTCATCCATTTTCAGAATAAAATTACTTTGGGAAGCAGATACTTACATAAAAAAATTGAGGACACATAGGAAATAACTTTGAATTTTAGGGTACAAGCTGACACTGGGAACCAAAACTTTTAGCGCAACTCAGAAAACACAAAATAGTCCCGACAGGAGGTGTGGCTTGAGATTTGTTCATGATTTTTTTGTGTACTTTGATTATCTCACTTGGGAGGAATCTTTTTTGGGTGTGGTGACATGCTTGGTAGAGGTCATTTTATGGTGGCATGAGGTAAGTAGATTATAGAAATGTTGGGTTGTATGATGCCACACTTGGATTAGGAAGTATGACAACAAATTAGATTGGCTATCTAGTACATGCATCTCATCTCACGGATTGTGGCTGAATCTTAAATGATTTGTAGGTGATGTATCAAAGCATAGAAAATCCTCCCTATGGATGGCCTATTGGGGAGCATAAAATTAGGAGTTACCAAGCCCTCGACACTAGTTTAAAAAGAAGGTGGCTGACTCTAGAGCTGGTTTGGCTAGGGTGATGGGAATCCCCAATTTCTCTCGTGGGGAGGCCATGGGGTGGTTTCGGTAGGGCATGGATAGTCTGTGTTTTTATGATGTTATATCAAGATGTTCGTCTGGTTGTTTGATTGTAAGCACTTTGTGCATTTTTGGGTGTGAGTATGAAGTTGTGAAGGGTAGTATTGTCAGCTTTGGCATAGTCATATTTAGGCCCTATGGCTAGTTTTTTGGGTATGCTTTATTTTGGAGGAAAAATGCAAAAACTCTTGTAATCAAACGTTTGAATGAATAGAAAATATAAAAGTTTATCGATAAAAAAAAAAGAATGTTATAATTTTTTATAATTTTTGATATTTAAAAAAAAAATAAGGGGGAGGTTTTAAGAGGGACATGCTAGAGTCTCCTCTCTATGGATGGGGGTCTCTGACCACACCCAAGAAGTGGTGCACTCGCCCATCCATCAATGGGAAGCTCTACCTATGGGGGTAGTGGCACAACTTCCCGTCTACTGATGGGTGGCTCCGCCCATGGTATACGGTGACACAACTGCCTGTGGTGGGAAGAGGCACATGCGCCCATCCAAAGACAAGCGTCTCCACCTGATAAGGGCAGCGAAGAAAGAGAGAAGTGATGACACATAAACTATCAGTCTAATTAAGCTTTATGAAATAACACATATTAGGAAGAATGAGAGGAGGAAATAAATAGATTGAATTGGATGAGAGGAAGGTTGGAATAGAAGTTAAAGATATTTTTATAGGCAAGATGATTTCAAGAAGATGAGAGAATGATTAAAATATTAGATAAGAGGTGGAAATGAAAAATGGAGTAGATGATATTGGATAGGAGAATAAATGAAGGAGAAAATGGATTAACACCAAGGACAAGGGAGATCCAAGTTATATGAAAGGATGAAAAGATGGAGAGATTATTTGGGCATGAGATGGATGGAATGGATAGGTAATTGTTGGATATGGAAAACCAGCAGATGGGGGATATGGAGGAAAGAGATCCAAGAACTATATTGAAAAGGAGTTAAATGTCCAACAGTAAAGGTAGGAAAATGAATAGTGGGAAAATGGGGGATAATGGATGTATGAAATGGAAAGATGATGTGTAAGGAATGCGAGTGAATGACTAGAGGGTGGGGAATAAGAAGAGCGGGATCCAATGACTATGTTGCAAAAGATGCCCCAATACTAGAGGTGGGAGGATGAACAATGGAGAGATGGAGGATAAAGGCTATATAATATGGATGGGTAGTGTATAAGGGATGTGCATTGAGGGATAAAGGCTTATTGTCAAAATCATGCATGGATATCATAATACAACAAGATTTTAAGCAAGAGAAAGGACATGAAAGTGACATGGATTTGGATAAGGGATATGAGATGGAGGATATGAATAAAATAGGGGATATAATAAGGAGTATATATATGGAATAAGATAATGGATAATATATAGAGTAAATGCATGGGATAACCAAGATCAAAGACATGGAAGGGAGGATGGATGAATATAATATTATGTATGATGGATGGATAATGGCTAAGTAACATGAAGGATGTGGATGGAAGGAATGAATATGATAGTCAAGATTAAAGATAAGAAATGGATGAGTGATAGGGGGTATGGAAGCTATATTTGGTAGGATAGTATGGATGGAGCTTTCCCCTAAGTGTAGAGTGCAAGGGGATGAGGATAAGCGAATGAGAATTTGGAAGATAGTGGATATGTGAGAGGAAGGTAATGGAAGGACTCAAGCATCTAGTTCCATGGATGGTATCCCTTGTGATGTCCTTTTTTTATATCATCAAGGCACCTGTTTGCCAAGTTTTCACCAAGATGATGATTTTTTTAGGACATTTTATAATTTATTTTATTTTATTTTTTTGAAGGTTTTTTATGTTCATATGTTGGTAGTATTGGGGGAAGGCATATGAAATGGATGGGGGATATGAAGGGTGGATTAAGGAATTATGCATATGATTGGATTAATAGGAGGGGAAGATGGGGAAGGATTGGTGGATAATGGATGGAAGGTTGGAAGACTAGTGAATAAATGGAGGAAGGAATTGGAAAGATCATCATTGGCACACACGTTGAAGGGTGGTGGAGTAGTGGAGGAGGAGATTGTGAAGGGGATAGAGGAGAAAAGGTGGATTTTGGGATGTAAGAACCCAAAATGGATTTGTAAAATGGAGAATTGGATGACTTATGAGTGGAGAAAGCCTTTGGACTAGCAAGTTTGGATGCCAAATTGGATATTTATTTCATATGCATTTCTTCAATAAGTAGCTTATGAATCTACATGAATTTATTTTTGGGCCTTTGTGGCCTTTTAAATTTTTCTCTCTTTTGGATCATATTTTTTTTCTTGAACTTGTATTTTACACGGGACATTTTGATCCTTTGATTTCTTTGGTTTTTTAACTTTATGCACTTTAGCATTGACATTTGATTTGATTCCATTAGCCAGGGTATGGGTGTATGAGGATAGATGGTTTGGAGAGTTTATGGATTGAAGAATGAAGGATGAATATTGGAAGAAATGAAAAGGTGTGTGACTTTTTTGGTCTTTCTTTGGGATTTGAGGTGATGGAGGTATGTAGGGACGCAAAATGGATGGAAGGGATCAAGGGTTTGATTTTGGGATATAAGGACCCAAAATTGATGTGCATGAGGAAGGGATGGTGTTTGGAACATAGGGGCCCAAAATGGATTTGGAAGGGGAAGGGATGATTTTTGGAGCACAAGGGCCCAATATAGATTTGGAGGATGGGTGATGGGGATATTTGAATGTAGATGGAGGAATTTTGGATATGGAAGGGGTGGAAGGCACACAAACATCTTGAGAATTTTTTTTTTAGTGGGATACTTATTACTTTGAACACAAGATGTTAGTCCATGTGAATGGGATGAGGAGGTGGAAGGAATGATAGGACCTTGAAGGAAGCCATGATGGATAAAGGTAGATGAATCAAGATTACATGTATGAGGTTCATGGGTGGATTTTATAGGTGTGATGGGATTTTGTGGAGAATTAGGACCATATGGAGGATTAGACCCTTGAGGGGGATTGGAAGGGATAGTAGGAAATTGGAATAGATTGGGATCATGACATGAATTTTAAGGGGAGCTTTGATCTTGAATTTGAAGAGGATTATTTGGTGGAGTGGAAGGGATGATGGGATCATTGGATGGAAGGATATCACAAAAGGAGATGGACTTAGGAGATGAAGTTACTTGATCTTGACATGGTGAGGGATTATTGAATAGGACATGAAAGGGATCATTGGATAGAGTGGGATCATTGGATGGGGTAGCATCTTGAGATGGAAGGATTGAATATTCAAATGGAAAGGTAAAAAGGATGTATTTATGTTGATTAGGGATGGGATCAAGAGGGTAATATTGGGATGGAAGGTTGGAGTCTTTGAGTGGGAAGGTGTAAGGGAGGTCTTTCTCATAATTAGAAATAGGGTCATGAGTTGGATTAAGAAAGGAAAGGGGATCTTCATGGAGAAAGATGTCAAAAAATGGGGAGGGATCATGAGATTGAGGAGTGTCACAAGATTAAGGAATTCTTAGATCTAGAGGAAGAGAAGAATCCATGTTTGTGTGGTTTAAAACAATGCCTTGATGTTTTTGGAATTGTGTGGATTGTGTGGTGGATGAATTGAAAGATTTATATTGGATAGAATGGAGAGCTAAAAGATACCTTATTGGGGTAGATGGAGGGATGGAAGAAGCATGGGGCTTAGGATATGGGGATATATTTTTGTTGAAGGGAGACAGATGACTTCTCTTGGGATATAGGTTAATTATTTGAGGGGATTCAATGACTTCTCTTGGATTTGAGGATCGATGTTTCTTTTCTATTTCATGGATCCAATCACTCAAGAAGTTTGTGGGAACTGAGGATTTAGGAGGCTTAGGAGATAGGGGTATGTCTTCATGCAATGGAGATGGATATGGGGATTGGAATTTTTTTTTTTGAGTTGGAGATGTATACTATTTTTCTATTTGGTCAACCCAATCAACGAAGTTCTTAAGAGATGATAGATACTTAGAAGGATTAGGATTGTATGGAGGTATAGGATTAGATGGAGGACAATATTTTTCATTTTCTATACTGAGAAAATTGTTTTGAAGTTCTTGGATCTCTTGGGAAAGTTGTTCATATGTAGAAGGGAGATAGTGATATAAGTAATTGAAGAAGAGGTGGCATTGGATGTGACGTGTTGAGGATGAAAATATGGATAGTAAGGAGGTGAATAGTTTTTAGAAAGATATGAGGTTGATGGGAGTGTTTGAAAGGTTGATTAGATTGAAGGGGGAGGATTGGAATATTTCATTTGAAGGTCATTAACCTCTTTGTGAATCCAATATAGGTTCATGATGTTTGAAAGGGAGGATTTAAAATTGGATTAGAATATGAAGTGGATCAAGATGTAGATTGATAATGTATGGGATTGAAAGATAAATGAGGGATGTTTGGAAAGAAGGGGTAGTCTTGGACTAGGAGAAATATTTTTGGATTTACTGGTATGAGGATTGGGCCTCAAAGGTTTCTTATTTGATGATGATTGGTAAAAGGATTGATTGACTAATTGGATATGAAATTGATTTATTAGATTAAGAGATAAAGTCTCAATATTGGATTGATAAGGATTGATGAAGAAGGTTTAAGAAAAATCTTAGTGAAATAGGATCCAATGAGGAGAAAACAATAAGGATTAATGATGATGATTTTTCCTACTCAAAGATAGACTTATGATCTTGAGAAAGATAGGATTAGATTAACCACTCAAGACAGACTGATGTTCTCAAGTGAGAAGATTAATGTGTATGCTAATAATAAGGATCCTTCTAATACTTCGATAAATTTTTCTACCTTAGATTTGAGATGGTAATCTAATGAAGGTATGAAAGATAAGGATTGATATTGATTGATGAAGTCCAATGTAGATTATGGTGCTCCAAGTTACCAAGATTAGGAAAATGAAGTGAAAGGATGAGAGATTAGAAGGATGAAAGAAAATTGTGGTTGAATAAGAAACTAATTGATTTATGGAAAACACTAGGAAAAAACTTTGAGAACCTATACGAGAGTGAAGCTATAAAAATTTTCAAAACCTCACAATTCACTAATTTTAGGTAGAGAGTCTTGTGTGCAAGAGGAGCCACCTATGTGTGGAGCCACTTTTGTACAAGAAGAGCCTCTCGTGTAGCAATTTGGATAGAATGTCAAAGTTTTAAATATGAGATCTTGAGAAACTGATTTGACTTGGTTTTCCTAATGATGTTAAAGGACATTGTAGTCAAAATATCTATGGGCAAGAATGATTCAAGAAAAAATCAAATTCAAACATGGCATGACCAAGAAATTGTCTTCAAACAATCCAACAATGGACAAAGCAACCTTGTGGATACAAACACTTGTGATGTTTGAAATGATAGGGAAATTGTAGTGCAATGTGTATTTTCTAATAGGTTTTTCAAGCCCAATATTTCCACTAGTTTCAACACAATCGAAGACACTTCAAATGAAAGCTACCTAAGGAATGGATTAGTATTAAAATATTTTCCCACACTAGATATTCATTCACCTCATAGAAAGTGATGTTGGGTTTTTTCCAAGACTATACATGTTGCGGGTTTTGAAAAAAGACTCATTGCTCAAATCACATAGGCTCCCTCACACCTCATTCATGCTTTAGAATGACCTTGGGAGTACAAATGGTGAGTGTAAAAATCTTCAGGTAATCTGGGTAATCCACTTGGATCAATCCCCTCACAAAGATTATGATACTTTCAGAGATAAAATGGGTAGGCCTCTATCTAAAAGTTTCTATTTAAACTTCCATTTTCAACTACCTCCCATAGTCCTGCAAGCAGGATTGAGGCATATAGCCCTATGAGTACCTGATAATATACTCTTTCACGTAGGATTTAGGCCTTGAAACCCTAAAATATCAAGCATGAGAATGAATTCTTAACAATAGCTACATCCCTTGAGAGATTGGTCTCAAGAGATTTTGATTATAGTGGGTTAGAAGAGGCCAGGTCTCCCTTATTCCCCACATGGGAAATCCCTCTCACTAGCTATGCTAAATCTCTTTGAAGGTAGCTACTCTAAAAGTGTATAAAAATCCTAATGAAAGAAAAAAAGGAGGCACAGGTAGGTCTTGTATTTTTATCACCCTAAAAGGGTGAGAGCATATTCAGTGGGTTTTCTATTTTGATCACCCTAAGAAAAGTGAGAGAATATCCCTACCACCATTTTCCACAATTAACACACTAGCCCCCTAATTAAACTATGTGAGATAAATAAAAAACACATTTTATTTGTATCTCCAAGGAAACCTACAGAACAAATTGATTATTAGTTTCAATGTTCAAGCCTTCTACAAGCATCCTACAATAAATGGATTAGTAGTTTAAAAACACTTTGATCTTGGTCAAACATTCTACAAAACAACTATTAGAAGACATAAAACACCAAAACCCTGCAAGAAAACTAGATTAGCCAAGCTTAGAATGATAACTAAAATGAAAAGAAATTAAATTAAGTAGAGCCTCCTATCTGCAAGAAGATAACTTTGTCTACAACCAGACCTGCCTATCTAGAATATAATGCAAAAAAGACACTAATCTCTTCAAAAAACTAATACCTAAGAGAGCCAAGAATTCTAAAATTCCATCTATTATGAAAACCAAAATGCAAATATACCTAAAGATTCCTAAAAATGCAAATAGAACCCTAAATTGTGATTCAATGTGCAAGATGAAGTCTTTTTGTCAAAGTCACATGTATACAAGCAAAGACACCTATAAGAGACAAAAATAAAATAACAACTAGAAATTTCAAGATTAAAATCCTAATATGCTTTCAAATACACAAAAATGGTCTTAATGAGAAAATGCACTAAGGAATTAACCCTAAAATGACTTTAAAATGTAGGTTAGGCAACTTAGAATGCTAAAATTAAGAGGAAACTCCCCTTTATATCAAAAATGCCTATGTACATGTAGAGCTATCTATGTGTGGATCTTCTTATGTGTGGAGCTTCATGTGGGCGAAGACACCTTTGTAGAAGCAGAGTTACCTGTTTGTCAATCCATCAGAAAAATATACAAAAAATTAAAACAAAACAAGGATTTGGGTCCCACCAGTCATGCCAAAATGTAAGCAATGAAAATATTTGCAGCTGCATAACAATTCAAAATATGTAAAGACAAGAAATACAATGGAATTAAAGCATGCAAAGAACTTGAAATAGAACTAAATTCTCACTACAAACTTCGATGAGCTAGAATAAGTGCACCCAAGACTTGTTTGATTTTCTCTTATAGATCTTTGTGGGTGTGCTATTCCAAAACAATGAAATAAATCCCACTATGATGCAAGGTAGAAGATGGTGAAGGGATTGAGAAAAAAGTATGAGGAACTTTCCCCAAGCTTCACATGATGAAGATGAAAATGCAATAACAATCTAGAATGAAAATGTAAGATCAACTAAACTAAGATTGATTCCACTACCTAGCATGTAATATCTAGATTTTGAAATGAAAACTAAACTAAAATGAAAACTAAAAGTGCTCAAGTGCTCAAAATGATCAACTATGCAAAATTCTCAATTCACTAACTAGCTCAAAATGAGGAGTGAGGCCTCCTTTTATGGATTTGGTTATGAAAATGGAGGGCTAGGATTAAGAGGTGAAAAATGAGTGGCTGAGATTCAAGGTTATTTAGGGTTTTGGTGGGAGTGAAGGAGATTAAGAGGAAAAATAAATGAGTGGCTAGGATTAAGTGGTTAAAGGAATTAGTTGACTTTTCAAGTGGAGGGAATAAGAATTTAAAAAAGTCAAATGTGTGTGCAAGTGATTAAGGCTAAAAGGGTTTTAATTACCTTTTAATTGTAATTAGAGTGAATTTAGCCAAAAATAAGGAGAATTGAGATTTAAATTTAATTTAATTTAATTTAAATGGGGTTTAGAAGAATTTTAGAGAAAATAGAGGGATTAAATAAATAAAATTTATTTAAAAAGAAAAATGGGGGAAACATATATTAAAATAAAAATGTAATATATTAGTGATAGTATTTAAATTAATCTAAATACAAGGTGATGAATTTATTTAATAAAATTAAATAAATAGTTGAATATAAAAAATATAGTTAATTTATAAAAGTTAACTATATTGTTATAGGCAATATTAATTAAATTAGTATAGAAATGAAGAGGGACAATTTAGGGTGTCTACAAAGATATATAATAGTAAGGGTTTATCCTTGATAGGTGGCATAAATATAGGTGGACTCATCAAATAGGTCTTCAATAATGCAAAAGCTTCTTCACATTGTTCATCCCAATTGAAAATTGTATCCTTGTGTAAAAGTCTAGTTAAATAATGACACTTTTCCTCCAATTGGGATATAAATCTTCTTATGGATTGTAACCTTCCTTTTAATGATCTCAATTGGATTATCTTCTCAGGGGCCTCCATTTCTATGATAGCTTAGACTTTATATGGATCTACCTCTATTCCCTTTATTAGAACTATGTAACTCAACAATTTTCCAGATTGAACACCAAATGCACACTTCTTAGGGTTTAACCTAACTTAGAATTGCTGCAATCTTGTAAAAATATTCTCTAGGATGTGTAAATTCTATTTCCTTTCATGTGATTTAGCTAATATATCATCCACATAATCTTCAAGAAATGTATGCATCATATGATGAAATTTTTTGGTCATTGCCCTTTGATAAGTAGCTCCAACATTTTTAAGGTCGAAGGGCATAACATTCCATAAAATGTACCCCATGGACATGTGAAGGATGTTTTCTCTTGATCCTCTGGTGCTATCATAATTTTTTTATATCCACTAAATCCATGCATAAGAGAGAACACAAAGTGTCCTGCTGTCAAATCCACTATAGCATCAATACTAGGTAATGGAGAAACACCCTTTAGGCATGCTAAGTTGAGGTATCAGAAATCCATGTGTATTCTTATTGATTTATCTTGTTTTGAAACTAGCACAATATTGGATATCCATTTGGCATAAGTTATATCCCTTATGAAACCCACTTTCAACAATTTTTCCAATTCTACTTTTACTAGCAAGGCTATATAAGGATGCATTTTCCTTAACTTTTGTTTCACTGACTTAACTCCTAGTCTTACATTGAGGTGAGGAATGATAAAACTTGGATCTAACTCTGGCATATCTGAATAAGACCATGCAAAGTTAACTTGTTTTTCTTTAAATAATTTGGTGAAGTCTTCCCTTTCAACTGGAGTCAAGGAAAATACAAGGTGTATGAATCTTGGATCTAAATATGTGCCAGAATTAACCTTCTCTATTGGTTCAATCAATATAGGATATATTTTTTCATCATGCTCTAGTAAAGTATCCAATATCTCTTCCTTAGGCACCAAATTTGGGTTTTCACCTTCGGAAACATCTTTTATTTTTACTATTTTCGGGTCTCGTACTGCCACATTGTGGTTTTCACCACTAGACCACTTCATTTTATTTATTTATTTTTGATTGAGAGATTGGTCCTTAAAACTATTCTTTGATTGAATTCATTTGTGAAAGAGGGTTCAACTTCATTTACATATAAGGCCACATAATTGTCATTAGGAAAGGAGAGTATTTTGTTTGGCTCATTTTGGTCCCAATCAATTAGTTCGGGGTGGATAACGGATAAGGATTAATTAGGTAAATTTGTATCCACTGGACTTAAAGACATGACTTTGTTAGAGGGTTCATACATTGTATGACTCAAATCTCTAATGTGGGCTTGCTCAAGATGTTCCATAGAACTTGGATCAAAATATTCTTCACTTGAGTCCTCTTGGATTTATATGAGATAAAACGCTAGTGGATTAAACCTAACATTAAAATATCCTAACCGTGAAGTAACCCATGGTTCACCCACCCAAGGATTTTCTTTTGATTCTTGTCCTAAATACGATTCTTGAGAGCTAATTGTTACTTGAGTATAACCTGATCCTTGATCCATACTTGATTGTTTGTTTGCGCTAAATGTAGGTGCATATGCATGAATAACATGCACTTATTTTCCATGAAAAGAATCCTCGGATAAGCATTCTCATTCATATTGACCAAAGTCATTTTCACTTTCAAAATATACTATATGGATGTGTTCATGGGAATCTTTGAAATGGTTGGATCCACTTCCTTGTTCTTCGTACCCTATTCCTGATTTTTTATCCTTAGATCTCCAAGAAGGTTGTATAGGTTATATCAATCCTTTGTTTCTAATTCCCAAGGGTCCTCTTCTCTTATAACCCATATTTTTCATGATGTAAAAACCCTTTCCTTATTGGTGTGTTTGGATACTCACATTTTGGACCCTTTCTACATGGGAGCTTCAAGCTTCCTCATCTTTGTACAACCACTTTAGAACTGCATTACCTTCTTCCTCTTTTGATGAGTTGCCACTTCCTCTTACAAAATGGGAATTATATTTTTTATTTTCATGAGCACTAGTTGGCCTCCCATGTGATTTTGAAGAATGAGGTAAGTCAAACAAGGACACAGAATATTCCCTCACCCCCTTTTGATGGACTTGCATTGTTTGTCAAATTTCTTCATCAATTTATCCATCTTTTGATAATGTGTTTCCTAAAATCCCTCATGATCCACCCTAGAGGTGTTTGAATCTCCCTCCTCTTGATTTGTAATACTTAAATTACCATTTTTTTACTTTCATCCACAAAAATAACATTCTCATTTCCCTTAGTTGATGTAGATCTGTTAGCTTTGTCTTGATTTTAGTTAAGGAACAAATTTGAACTAGGACCATCTTCTTTATTTTCCTCTCTAGGAGAACTTGGGGTAACCCCTTCACTATTATGTAAGATGAATTTCTTATTCAGAGGTTTAAAAATAATGCAATATTTGAAAGGGTTAACATCTCCACTTGTAGTAGTTTCTTGTCCCATGTATGGAAACTTGATACATTGATGGTATGTTGATGGTACCACTTGCATTTCATGTATCCATGGCCTCCCTAGAAATATGTTATAAGACAGCTTCATATCATGAACATGACAAGTAGTATCCTTTTTGATTGGTCCTAATTGAATAGGCAACACCACCATTCCTTTATAAGACCTTTCCTCATCATCATAGGGTTTAATAGTAATTTTATTTTTTGGATCCACAAAACCTTTGGAAAATCATAGGGTTTTGACTAGACTCAATGTGAAAATGATTAGACCAACTCCTCCATCAATGAGGACTCTTTTGAAATGATTCTTGTGAATCAAGACTTCTATATGAAGCAGAATATTTTGAGGATGATGGATGGAAATTTCATCTTATTAAAAAAATTAAAAACAAAGAGGTTCTATAAGATGACCCACAATGTTTTGAAACCTATCCACATCTAGGTTATTAGGAACATTTTTTTCCCCAAGAGCCTTCTCTAAGATCTCCTTATGATTTGGTGAAAGTTTCAACAACTCAAGGATTAAAATTTGAGTAGTCTTTTGTAATTGATCCATAGTATTCTATTGTCATTTAGATGAATATGGTTGATTAGGACCAATGGTATTAGGGATAGCTCCTTGTAAAGTAACCTTCGATGCTTTCCCATCAGTAACCACATTATAGGTTTCCTTTGATGGTAGATCTTCCACAACATTAACATTGATAGTATTCTCATATCCTATTAAGGAATTTTTTACATAGCTATGTACAAAATTTACCTTTTTATTACCTCCTTTGTTAATTTGGTTACTACTTGAAGACTCTCCCTTCTCATTATTGAAGAGAGGGGTTTTTAAAGCCACATGATCTTCATTGTTTGGAGGCCCTTCCACCTTGATGGTTCCATTATCTATCAAATCTTGCACCTCATGCTTTACTCTCATGCACTCATTTGTCTTGTGCCCTCTATTTTGATGATATTCACAAATATGAGCTTCATTCCACCATGAGATTTGAACTTGAGGTTTATAAGGTATTGCTTGTGGTAAAACAATGATTTTCTTAGAAATGAGAGTCCTTAAATAATTCTTGAGTGGTTCACCCAAGGGTGTGAAATTCCTCCTTAGTGATGGGGTCAAGAAAGATCTTGGTTTGTTAGCCTCTTTTTTTTGCAAGTTGTTGTTTTTGTTGTTGTTGTTGTTGTTGTTTTTAAATGGAACCTTGGTTTCTTGGTTCACATTATTATCTTGGTTTGATGATCTTGTGAGATTAAAGGGAGTGGCTTTCAAATTATGTGCTTCAACAACCCCATCATTGACAAGCCCTTGTTGGTTTCTTAAGCCAAAAGTGATTGCTATTATTTGACACAAGTACATTTGAGTCCTTTTTCGACAGCTATGTGTTGCAATTCTAACACTACCCCATTGGCCAAGTGACATAGGCTGGTATCGCAGTTTTGGTGTCAGAATCACTGACGAATATTATGTGTGTCGTTATTGCAACAAAAATAACCGTCACAATAAACACTAGCCACATTGTTTAGCATGTCATCATTACACTTTAATATTGTTGTGATTATGATGGGTGTGTGACAAATATGCTATACATGCGACATCCATCTGTCAGCAATTTCTGACATCTAGCCGTTGCATGTATAGCTTTGGTGGTGTTCATTTTCTTGCATCTATCGTAATTGTGATGGTACTCTATATTATTAAAAAAAAAATAATGAGCTTCACTTTATTTTTCACCAGATGAAAATGTTCAATATAATGCCAGCAGTTTTAAATGTTCAATATAATGCCTGGAAATATAAGAATGGTACAGAGGCCTTGGCAAGTATGGTAGTTGAAATTACTAGTTTGATTCATTCAAATGAATTTGTAGTGGTAATAGCCACAATTACCCTTATCTGAATAATCTACCAGAAAGTTGCAAGATAAAGCACACCTCTTTTAGGACATTGATGCTTTTCATGAAAGGAATTAGATAACTTTGATAAATGGTTATATCCATCCAATTGAACTCCAGTCCTCTAAAAATACTTATGAGAAATGTTGATGGCCTTTCTGCCATGTAGTCAATATCAACAAATTAGCATCTTGCTTGAATCCATGCTATAAAAATAGTATGTAGATTGCTGAGCTAAAGTTTGGAGAAGTAATCTTTAAGATATCAGAATCATCAATGAAGATGCAAAGTAAGAGAAGACTCAACATAACTATATCATGTAGGTTCAAGTTGAGAATTATATTTTCAACTGAACATGAATCTGAATTACCATTCTTCCTATAGTTTTATTTGGAGTAGGATTCAAAGTAGCTTTTAGAGTTAAACTCTTGGTCATAAAATTGAGAAGTTTCAAGTTTTCTATTTTCCAATGAGAAGTCAAGGAAATATGTGTTTGACCAACCTTCTAAAACATAAAGGGCATCATGCATTGTTTATGAGCTCACTATTTGAGCACCACATGACCCTAATATGAGCTCTATTTGTTATATACATATACATATATACATATATACATATCTACATATGGATATACATATACATATATACATATATATATATATATATATACACATATATATATACATATATATATATATATATACATATATATATATATACATATATATATATATATATATATGATGT
>MU223136.1:4599861-4622441 GCA_018584345.1 Thuja plicata | reverse complement strand
TGCTTTTATTGGATCAATGTTTCCATGTTGTTGAGGTTGTAGGTGCATTGAATCACCACTGCCATTCTATTTTGATAGCATGTAGTGTTTGATATCTCTTTATTTGTTTTGTTGTTGATATTCACTATGTGGTACTCCTTGTTTATGATCATTTCATGAGGAAATGTCTTGATGGCTCGTGGGTTGCAAGCTAGGGCATCATGCATTGTTTATGAGCTCACTGTTTGAGCACCACATGACCCTGTTATGAGCTCAGTTTGTTATATACATATACATATATACATATACATATACATATATACATATATATGTATGATGTTATTGTTGTCATTGCATGCTTGCTACTGTTGTGCACCATATATTGTTTTATATATACATTGTTTATTTCATTAAGATCGTGACTAGCTTGGCATTTGTAATGTATTTGTTGTTATTGGATAAATGGTGCCATGCTGTTGAGGTTGTAGATGCATTGAATCACCACTACCATTCTATTTTGATAGCATGTAGTGTTTTATCTCTCTTTATTTGTTTTGTTGTTGATATTCACTATGTGGTACTCCCCGTTTATGATCATTTCATGTGGAAATGTCTTGATGGCTTGTGGGCTGCAAGCTAGGGCATCATGCATTGTTTATGAGCTCACTGTTTGACCACCACATGACCCCATTATGAGCTCTATTTTTTATATACATATACATATATACATGCATATATATACATATATACATATACATAAACATATATACATATATATGTATGATGTTATTGTTGTCATTGCATGCTTGATGTTTTTGTGCACCATATATTGTTTTATATATACACTATTTATTTCACTAAGACTGTGACTATCTCGGCATTTGTAATGCATTTTCTATTATTGGATCAATGGTGCCATGCTGTTGAGGTTTTAGATGCATTGAATCACCATTGCCATTCTATTTTGATGGCCTCGCCTACATAAAATATTGGTAAGGGGTGGAAATATCAAGGAAGAACTCAAAATTACAAGACCTAAGGGCCAAACCTAATGCCTCGGGGGCTCATCATAGATGGACTTTCCTACGTAACTCCCAGAGACATCATAGTTTGGGTTTAACTTTAAAACCAGTCTTTTAAAGGATGGTAGAATTGGTTGTGCAACCCCTTTCAAGGGTAGAGTCCCCAAACAATGTCTCCATTGGCTGCTACTCAATTAGGTGAACAAGGATGAGATCCTAATTAGATTCTACCTAAAAATAAGTTATACATAGACCTCCTCATAAGGTTACCTACCCAACGGTTCATAACTACGATGGAGAAGCAATTCTTGTAAGATATTAAGGTAAAATCCATGATCCAAAACCTACAAGATTCATAATTGTATGAGAGGAGATACATATTACCTAATTCTATGACCACTTATCTTAAAATATAACATATTAGTATGCCATGTATATAATTTAATCATATCATGCATTCATTTAAAAATATACCAAAATATACCTTTAAAAACAAGAGTAACTATAATAATTTTATTATTACAACATCAAGACATAAACATCAGTCATTATCAAATAAGTTGCATATTAAATGAGAATCATTTCTTTTTTAACTTTTTCTTTTTTTCTAATTCTCTATAATCTTGCAGAGGCATATCCATCTTGGCATAGACATTTGTTTTCCCCTGGATGTGATCTCATTTTCCTTTGCAAAGGTCGGCCCTCTGCAATTAAAAAAAAGGGTTAAATTAAAAACATATTATCATAATTGGGGTTAATTTAAAAACATATTATCATAATTGTTACAAGCATTTCAGTACTTTAAAAAACATAAACTTGACACTCTTTATCTTGTGCAACCACATCTTCTTGCTCGACGGCTTGAACCTCAACACCCTCATCAGGAACCTCTACATTCTCTGCATCTGCAATTATAATTACATTTTTATTACTACACAAAATTCAATTTAAAATGTTTACTTGTATTAATAAATCAATAATTAAAATTTGAATATAAAATGTATACCTTGAGTTCTACAAAGAACATTTGAATCGACACCTCTGTCGACGTGCTCAGATGGTGTTTCAGGATCAGAAAACTACATTCCAATGTAAATAATTAGTGCATTTATCGACAATATATACATATAGATATAATACAAATACTGAGAAATGTTAATCATTCAATTTAATACATATAAATATAATCACTTTTAAGTTTTAAACAAATATATAATCATTGTTTCCTTACTTAAAACAAATATATTCACTTTATGTTGGAACTTAACATCAAATAGAGTAATTGGTAAAGTATTCAACTTGAAATAAAAAACAATTGTCTTATTTACCTCTTCGACAGATCCACCAGAAGAACATTGCGCACTCTTTGATCAAAATCATTTAGCCGCGACTATATAGCCTTGTTTGTAGCCTACTTTCTTGTCCTCTTCTAAAATCTTTTGTTTGAACTCCAAGGCCTACATTTTTATTGTATGTAGAAAATTTCATCAAAATTAAATTGGTTACAATTTATAAATATTTGCATACGGTCTCTCATTTACTATTACTTACAATTCGTGCAACAAGGTTTGAATATCCACCCGAGCTGAGCTTGTGTGTGCCTGTGCTTTTGTTTTCTTGCTTTTTTTGCCTTTGATATGTCAGGCAACCTGTGTGATTTTTGAAATATGTTAGATCACATAAGTAAAAAAATTAAATAGTACATAATTTTATTATTAAGATTATCACCTACCTTCTTTCCTTGGGTGATACTATTTGTCCATCATGTCTTGCGCGTCTCTCAAGTGCATCCTTTTTAAGATTCTCCCACTCATTAAAAGGAACATAGGGGGGTGCTCATAATAAGGGTTGCATTCTATTTGGGTCTTGTAGTTGTCCCTAATATACTTCAAAGTTATCCCCACTTTCTCAAGGATCCTAAGTCTTTGAAAGGCGTTGGGTCTAAAAAATATTATCATAGAGTCAATGAGTCTATCCTTTGAATCTTTATCTTGTGATTGCCACCTTTTAAGAAAAAATTTTGTTAGATTCATAAATGAAGTGAAGCTACCTTTTAATATACTTGAAGAAAGGGATGAAAGGAAATCTGATTTAGCAATGAAATCAAAATATGATACCATGTGTGTATGATCGGCCTGAAAATGCACAAACATTCATCATTAAGTTTTTCATAAAATAGATTATTCCCTGCAAAATAATAATGGGATTATTAGTTATTGCAAGGGACTGCATAGGGGGTTAGTGCATTACATTATGAGTATAAGATTGTATGGTAAAAGAAAGGATCAACCTTTAAAGTACCTAGAAGCTGGGCTACTCTCACGGGAAGTCCATCTTCAATGTTCACGAGAAATTAATCACAATTCTCTATTGTTCCCATACATCTAACACGAGTACATCAAGGAATTTGGTCATCGCCTCCTACATAAAATAAATCCTATATTACAAAATGCCCCCCAAGAAAGAATAGTTTAAGTGAAATAAACACATGATAAATGAGAGAGAAAAAGATGAATCTACTTACCAATAATAGGTGTTGCCAACGCATCTGTGGCCAAGCTACGTGTTTCCAACATTGCAGGCAGTAGTACCTCTGCAGTTTTGATCCTCGTAGCAAGTGGTGTAGTGAACATAGGATCAATAGTAGGTGCTCAAAAATAAGATTGTTAGAGAATGACATGAAAATATGGACAACCATGGACAATATTGTTAGAGCTATTAAATAAAAATATTGTTCAAGAAAAACACAAGTGGACGATAGAACATGTGATCTACATGAACCACCTGAAGTATCTACATCCGGGGAACGACCCTTAAATCTTTTTAGCGTCCTCTATAAAAATAACATGTATTTATTTTAGTTAATGACATAAATAAAAGAGTATACTATAAAAACCATTATTGTACTTTTTTTATAATTAAAAACTACATTAATACTTACTATATAAGTCTGAACACAGTGAGCCAACTCATCCTCTCTCATCATTATTTTAGGAGTCTGAGGTTGAATATCTTCCAATCAAGTTAACTCTCTTGAAATTTCATGACGAACCTTTTGCAGTGCAACTACATGATCAATGTCTGATGAAAAATCAACAATGAATGGATCTTTCTCATCCTGCAGGTCCTCATGGACTACTTGTTCCTTTCCCTTTTTCAGATCAGCAATCATTTGTGAGAACAATATTATTAGCACTTTATTTAAAAGCTATCCAAAATATTAGTGAATAATAAAACATAACAAAAAATTCACATTAACATCTTTCTTGTATGTCCATTTGTACAACAACAATGAGTTTTACCTGTTGGGAAGAAGAAGTCCCATGAGAACCATCATCTCCATGCATATCATGTGGTTGTTAATCCATACTATAGCCCTATATTTCAAAAATTAAAAATTATTGAGACATGTTAAAACACATGTTCAATTAAAAGAAGAGATTTTTTATTTTTAAATAATTTTAAATGGTGTATAGTGCATACCACCTCATCTATGATATTGGGTTTAGATGTATCTATGTGATTCAAATTTTAATCAACAAGCAGCTCTTTGCCTCCATGTATTTATTTGATCACACAAAGAAATATGCAATTTCTCTCACGTGCCTCAAATATACAATTAGGTTGATTCTTAGTTGACACAGGTCATGTACTATTTATAAAACCTGCAATATTCCCTGATGCTTTTGGCTTGCTATCAGTGTATATAGCTACTATTTAACTTTGTTCACTATCTTTTTGTTGTATATAATTTTCCACGAGTCCATAGGTACACATAATTTTTTTTATATCTAACAATCTGCATCCAACTACTGTAATCATAAAAAGGTCTGACATACTACATCAATTCGACAACTTTGTTGTAAGAGACCTTTATGCCATCCATGGAAAATAGGCCCAAACCATGTATTGAAGATGGTGCTATGTGATATATCCTCTCTTTAACACAAAAATTAGTGCTTATTGAAGGAAGTTGATCGGGGACCCATTGTTTTTGTGGATTTTTGTACCTAAAGGGCACCTTGGAGTCACCTTTTCTCTCATCGTCATAAGAACACAACCCTTTTTGAGCTAGACATACTAGATGTCTCACTTTCTTCTTCCATACCTACATTTTCCTCGCTTGAGGAAGACAAATATGACAAATACATATTCGCTAGTACCTGCACTTCATGAAATGAGAGAGACATGTGGCAATGAGAGAGATATTTTACAAATGGTAAAAGACATTAATCTCTATGGTGTGTATTGACTTATACTTGACAATCCATGAGACTGTGTGGGATACCTGACAAAAGATAATATTTGTATAATTAGACAAACATAGTTCACTCCATAGTTTTTTATTGCATCTTGTGAAGGACATTATACATTGTTAAAATTATCTATTTATACTTTCAGAATTAGCTCACTCCATTGCAGGGAACAAAGAGAATCCCCTATGATTTAACATCATTGGTGTGCAAGGAAATATAAAATTATTAGAAGCAAATCCAATAAGATAGTATTAAGAGATTAATACACTCTTTTAGAAGGAAATTTATCTTAACAAAAGATCAAAGATATAAGTAGGACATATAAAACAAGGTGAATAATATAGTTACTTAGATATTCACAATAAACCAAAAATTCCATTAATATGAAATCCTAAACATATTAGTGGAAAAAGTATAGATTTTAACCCAAAACAATCATTAAACATGCCAAATGTATAGCATAATTATACATTAATTTCATTCATGTCAATGATATTCTTCTTCATCCATCTCATCATCAAGATCATTATCGTCATCAACGACATCATCACCACCACTATCGTTATCATCATCATCATCATCATCATCATCATCATCATCAGTAGCAGCATCATCATCATCTTCTTCTTCATATTCTTCTTCGACTAACTCTCGATCATGATCATCATCTACATCATCATCCACTTCTTCCTCTTCCTCAGTATCTTCTTCTTCCATCACATTATACTTTATCAACTTTCCTCTTGGATCATGTCTAACAACAAATGACCAACCCGGTTTATGTGGAACCTCTGAGTAAAATACTTGCTCACATTAGCTTGGAACAACATAGGGCTCTTCCCCAACTGGCTCAAACAACCTTGTATTAGTCATTGGAAATCCACTATCATGTTCAATAATAGTTCTATTAGGATCATTTTGATTGAGACATAGTCTTTACCATTTCATGATGAAGAGAACTAATTTGAAGCAATTAAAGTCACAATCTAATATATCAACCAAAATACCACAGTATCATTTTGCAACTCTCAAGGATGTAAGTCATTTCTAGATGCAATATTGGTCACCTAGAAGACTACACTTATCCTAGAATCACAAGTTCTCTTCATGTCATCCAAATTTTTGATGTGAAATTTATAACCATTTAAGAACATAGCCTTGTGGTGTTTCACTTACAATAATGTCAAACATGTATAAATTATTGGATCACGAGTTTAAAAACACACAATTGATTAAGAAATTTATAAGTACCTAATGATCTCTTAAACCATATGCTAAATCTATTTCCTTTTTTGTAACATTGGGATCTCCATTAAAACGAGCTTGTATAACCAATGAAGACAAAGATTCCCATTTTAATCTATGACCATAATGTTGACATAATTTAATCTAGACCGTCATCCAATCTTGATTGTTTACAATAAACAAATGTATTGCATCCCACTCTTTAGCAACTGTACAAAAGTAAATAGATGATCAGTTACAACAAATTTATTTTGAATATTATGAATTAATTAACTACAATAACATCTCATAATTTATTACGTTTTAGTTTCCTAAATCTACCATTTCCCACCAAGTACTCCCCTTCAAATTTTCCAATGGAGTCGAGATCCCAAATACAATCTATATGGGATTTTTCTACAAGATTAGGAAGATATTGAGTAGTGTACACCATCATCTGGTATACCATATATCCTTCAACCATAGAACCTTCGGGACGTGATCTCTATCATACCAAACCCTTCAAAAATTTCAAGTGTCTCTCAACCATCCACATTGACCTAGCATGTATAGGTCCACACAATTCAATCTTCTTAACTTGGTGTATGAGGTAGTATTCTTGTGAATTGAAAAAGGTTGAAGGTAAACACTTTTACATTTCACACATTAGGTGAGGAATTATTTTCTTCCAATATTTTATATCTTCTTTATGGATTTCTTTAGATGGCAACCACCTAGAAGGGATTGAAGACACAAAAATATACAAATACAAGACTTTACAATATATTACTTCTTTGATATATTGAACAAATATCACTGCTTACCTCATGTATTTTCCAAGATCATTTATCACTTATTTGATATTATTGTCAAAGTTCTGTGGGAGCGATAGGGGTAGCAAATACTTCAACAATTGTCAACTGATCATTTCATACAATGAAAATTGAATGCAGTTACACAAATATATTTTAAATACAAAATAATGTGACTTACCTTGATGAAGGTATGCCAATCATGCATTTTCATCCCTGACCCAAAATCACTCTTCTTTGATATGACATTGCTTATATTTGCAGCAAATCCTATAGGAAATTGAATTTTGCGTATGAATTATTTTATGGCATTACTTTGTTGCTTTGTTAATAACCAAGGAAGAGCAATTGCATTAATTTGGTCTCCATTATTGCTATTTTTCATTGCATGATTGGAATCATGAATGTCACTACAAATGTTCTTAAGTTTTTCTTTGTCATGCCTTCCATCCAATATTTTCCATAGTGTCTTTATTACATTCTTTCCAATATGCATAGTATCAAACAAATGCACAATTTGTAGTTGTTCATAGTAGGGCAGCCTACTAAATTCTCTAGGATAACATTTTAGTCCCTTTGGAAGTTGGTCAGTGATGCCTTCATGACCTTCAAGATCATCAACTACATAATTAGCCACCAAAACACAATCGACATATATAATTTTCAAACATCAACCATTAGGTGGAACGATATTACCTCCAATTCTATTATATTCCAACTGCCATAGGTGAGGTGTCATTCTTTAGGGCTTTGATGTAGTCTTTTCTTTCCCATTGAAAAGATGTTTTTCTGCACTTCAATACTTATGATTTCTGGGGAGGAAGTTCCTATACTCATCAACCACCTGCATTCTCAAACTTTTGGAATGATGAGATTTCATCTTTGGACCACACATTAGACATGAAAATTTTCCCTTTGTTTGAATACCTACAAGATAATGATACAATTGGATTAAATATGTTAATTTTTAGAATTAGAATTATCGCATATAACTAGAATTCACCATAACATACCACAGAAATGTGTCAACCTTGGAGCATCATGAATTGTCCACACAAGCATTGCATGGAATTGAAATTATATTTGTCCAATTGGTCTATAAATGTCATACATAGTGAAACCATTCCATAACACCAACAACTCATCGATAAGAGGAGAAATATATATATTCATATCTTTCACTTGGTACTTACCTAGTTGAATTAACAACAACATCAGATAATTATTGTGGCCATTTCACTCCAAGACTTATAATTACATGTAGATAACTATAAAATAATAAAATACTTGGAACAATCATTGCCAACATAATGTGCTCCCTCTTTATTGATATCCATGGTGGAAGGTTATTGTTGATAACAAAAATAGGCCACACCAAGTAAACAGATCTCATCTCTCCATACAGATTGACACTGTCTGCAGCTAGAGAAAGCCTGAGATTTCAAGATTCTTCTTTAAAGTGTGGCCACTTTTCCTCTATGTCCATAAATGATGAACCATCCATAGGTATTTGAGTAATGTCATCTTGACTCCTTCCTCATGCAAGGTAATCCATAAATTGTGCCAAGCTATTGCACCTGAATGATAATTTCAGACGTGGAATAATGGGGATGTAATGAAGAACCTTGCGAGACACCTTTTTTATCATTTGATCATCTTGATATCTACTCATATGGCATTTAGGGCATTCTGTTTCTTTTTTCATGTTCTTGATGATAAATAATATGATCTTCAGGACAAGAATCTATTGCTTGATACTCCATTCCAATATGTTTTATAATGACACATAATTCTCAGTACGAGCAAGAGAGAACATTTGATGGTGGTAACAGAAACTCAACTATCAATCTACAACAAAAAATATAAGTTGTTAGTATAAACAATCTTAATGGTACATGTTTCATCTTTTATAGACTATAATGACATATATGGCAAACCTTAGCATATGTGACATTGTTATGTTGGATAAACCATTCATAACCTTCAAATTCACCAAGAACAATAAAGCAGAGAGAAGAGTAGATTGAGAACCTTTGTAAAGGGGAATGTTCACCTTGTCAAGTAGAGGTATATCATGGATTATGTCAATGTCATCCTCATCATAATCATCATCATCAGCAGTAGCACAAGTACCAGCAGTACCAAATGTGTCAATGATCAATGCAATCATACCATCATCTTCAAATGTGTTTTTTGGTGCATGATCATCATCTTCCATGGGATCATGATGTTCAACTTCAATACTCACAACTCCATGTTCCTCTATATTCAGACCCCCATGTTCCTCTGATATGTGGTGGTCTATATCACATACTACACTGTGGAGATCAACATATATAAAAAATGATGATAATCAAACCCCCCTTTAATTTCATAATCAAACCTCCTTCCATGGTTCATATGTATATTAACTGTGAAAACAATATAACAAACAACAATTACCAATTAATGATAATCTAACCCCCCTTCAATGTGACCATTCTCCCTATAATGTCTCTTTGTTGTTTTGATTTTGATTCTTCTTGTCTTTAAGTTGTTACAACTCTTGCATGGACAATAACATTTTTCATTGCCTTCTCTTTGAAAGTTAGACAAAAATCTAGCAATTGTATCCCTATTTTGATTGAATTCTCTTTTATTAATTGACATGATCCTTAATGTGTATATCTGAAAAAAAATTGGACATGTTGTGTTGGAGATTTACTTTTGGCAGCCAGTTAATTGTATGTTTGTCATTGATGACAAAATATAATATACAACAATGATCTATATGTACTTATCAGAATGATGATATCAAGCCTTGCATGATTATATTCATGTTTTAGACATGTTTTTGATGTTTTTTTCATACACATAGAATCAAATATGATTTTTAGTTATGTTGTGTAATTTTGTTATGTGGCAGTTACAGTTTCTGATATGTGTTTGTACAGAGCCAATGTTTTGCATTGGTTCTTGAGTTGTGCCTATCTTCAAGATATGCATGTCTATATTCAATATTATTTATTAGTTAAATATAGTTATCCAAAGGCATTAAACATGTTTCAACAAGATTGCAAAGTTAGAGTTAATTTGGTGAGGCTGACTTAGTGAAGCATCGCGTCTATTCAGTTTATATTGCATGGTTGTAATTATGCTTGTGTGATTAGCAAAGCTGACAAGGATGTTATGAAGAGTTGTCTAATAGGTCAAATGATCTTATACTTTGAGGAAGATACTTATAGCAAGTCATTTGTGAAACGCTAAGTGTGAATGATAAGATAAGAGACATAAAATGTACAGAGCAGAATATTAGTTGTGTTTCATTCATCAAGGATCTATGTGAAGAAGAAGTGAAAGATTACAATACACTGGAAATAATCAAGACAATAGGTCTACTCTATAGTTCATCATCAGATTTAGTGCATATCTATTATTCAAAAGGTTTTAGCCTTCACCATTAAAGTAGTGAGCTTTTGGATAGTGAGTCCTCACCCTTAACCAGATTATTTGTAAAAGACTCCTAACAGGGTCAGACCCTTAACCGGGTCACTATACTTATTGCATTGTAAAGAACAACTCCTAACAGGGTTGCAATATCTTCTAACAGGGATCATTATAAACAAGTATAGTTTATTGTGGGTGTCAATTCCCACTAGGGTTTTTACCATTTCATTTCCCCGTAACCAAATTGTGGTGTTGTCTATTGTGTTATCTGAATGTGCATTTACTTTATTGTATTATGGAGTTAATAAAAGAAAAGAATTAAATTATCTGATAACTAATTCACCCTCCCCCCCTCTCAGTTATCCTTTGGGACTATTCTAACATGTTGTACTTAATATTTATATCTGCACATATAGTTTTGGTAGAAAATGGTCAATCTATTTTCTCATGGTGAGAACTATTTAGTTGTGACAAAAAATGTCAAAAAAAAAATGACATGTTATGATAGGTTTTATAAATGATATGTTACTTTGTAAATTTAACTTTAGGTTTTATAACTATACATATATTTTCTTCGACTCCCCCACATTGTAATTGACAGGTTGATATCGAAATCTATGTCATGACTTACAACATTAAATTGATCATAGTGGGAAGACTCGGACATAAGAAGAATATGAGTATAGCCAATTTTCAGAAGAATATGAATTAATGAAAACATACATAAGTGGATGAACATAAATAATGAAGGTACAAGACATTACCTAAAGTAATGAAGTGTTGACCCGATGTTCTAATCTAGTATGCTCCTGTATGATCCACAACCTGCAAGGAAGGAAAAGATGGGGTTAGATCCAAAGGATCTAAGCAATGCCTGGCACCCTATTACTAATCCTCATCTACAATTATGCATGTGCATAGTCATAGTTCCTTAGAATGTGATCTTCATAGGGCAGCCATGACTTGAGGTAGGCATTCGAGCTTTGTCTTCTCATTAACTCAATTTCATTTTGATGACATTTGTTGATTTAATGGAACAATATGAATGTTAATACTGACATTGTTTACATCTTTGCATTTGGAATACATTTTTTATATATATGTATGTATATAAAAAATAGAGCTCATAATAGGGTCATGTGGTGCTAAAATTGTGAGCTCATAAAAAATGAATGATGCCCTAGCTTTTAGCCCACGAGCCATCAAGATATTTCCTCATGAAATGATCATAAATGGGGAGTACAACATAGTGAATGTCAACAAAAAAATAAATAAAGAGAGATCAAACACTTCACACAATGCCTTGAAGGTAATAGCAATGATTCCCTAGCTCTCAAAGCTCATGGTCATCAAGCATTCCATATGCAAGGAAGTAAACAATGCCAGTATTAAACAGTGAGCTAATGAACAATGCAACACAATATTTGCACCTTAGTAAATACATGTTAACACAACATGTTGTTAACAAAATATGTTAATAGGCTAACATACATGTTGTTAATATATTTTGTTAACAATATATTTTGTTAACTAAGGTGCAAATATTGTGTTGCATAGACACGACCCTGAAATCTCACGGGTCATCAAGTATTCCAAATGCAAAGATGTAAACAATGTCAGTATTAACATTCATATTGTTAATACTAATATATATGTATGATGTTATTATTGTCATTGCATGCTTGCTGTTGTTGTGCACCATATATTGTTATATATATACATTGTTTATTTTATTGAGACTATGACTAGCTAGCTTGACATTTGTAATGTATTTGTTGTTATTAGATCAATGGTGCCATTCTGTTGAGGTTGTATATGCATTGAATCACCACTGCTATTCTATTTTGATAGCATGTAGTGTTTGACCTCTGTTTATTTGTTTTACTGTTGATATTCACTATGTGGTGTAACCACCTAGATTTGGTTTTCTCTGACCATAGACCCTATTTTTCCTAAGTGTGATCATACCCCCAATTATGTTCAGACAACCCTTCAATCGTATGACATAATTCATTCTAATCAGATTTAATCTCCTAAGTGATCTAATCACTAAATTTTATTAATCACCTAAGCCAATCAAATCAAATCAATTTAATCCAAATCATTTCAAATCAACACATGGCTAAGGTAATTAATTTAAGAGGACTTAAAAAAATCCCTATTTATATCAAATCACTTGCAAACCCTATCTTCTAGCCTAAATTAATCTAATTAATTGGCTATAGCCCTAATTAATTATCTAAAGCAATAAAAATATTCAATAATTAATATTCCTATTTTTGAATAAATATATTTAATATAATTCATTTCATTAATATTCCCCGAAACCCCTAACTTAACCTATCTCAACCACCTTGACCCTGGGTTCAAACTCATCCCAACCTATTCACCCAATGCTAAATCTAATCCTAATCCTAATCCCATTCTAACCCACCTTCTAATGATGTCACATTCCATTAAGGTGTGATTAGGAACTCAACCCACTTGAGAAAGTCAAGTTTCTCAAGCTTGACTCTCTCTAAGTCCACCTTCTCAAGATTGCCTCTTACACCCTTCCCATGTTTCTTAATGGATCTCATTCATGTATCATTAAGTGGAGATTCCTTAAGCCCATGCCTCTTCAATGTTTTTGGTATTTATTTCTATTACACCTTATCAATGTGTTTTTCAACTCCATTAATGAACCTTGTCCCCCTCTCTCTCTCCTCATTTCTTCTATAAATAAGAAATTTTGAGCACAAAGAAGGCCTTAATTTTGAATGTAGTATTGTTATGCCCATATTTTGAAGGAGTTTCAAGCATTGTTATGCTATCCATTTTTAGATAGCTTCATATTTCTTCATAGTTTCATTATCATGCATAGTTATAATGTTCATTTTTAGAGTTAATATGCATTGCTTAATGATTAAATAGTTTGTTTTAACTCAAATATTTTATGCTAATTCATATATGTCACTGATAGTAGCATAATCTGAGGTCTATTATATTTATTATCATACTCTTCTTAGTTAGAAAGCAATAGGTCAATTTTAGTGCTTTATATGCTATTCTAACCATGTTTTCCACTAATATATGACCTATTGAAGTGTTGTGTCACAGGTAACAGGTGCAATATTTTACACACACATTTCTGGTGCCCACCATCAGGCTTGATTCTGGATTTAGCCTTATTTTATCTCCATTTTTTTACTAATCTATCCTCCTAGTTTTCAGGTCTAGAGTCATTTCTTGTAGCAAAAGATCGCATCCAGGATACACCCTCGCACCGCAGAAATCGAGGCTCGCATTAGAGATTTCCTAGATCATATTTGGTATAGGATCACATCTGGTGAATACTCTATCGCATCTAGTAACACAAGGTTGTATTTGGTTTTATGTATCATTTAATGGATTTCCTGGATCACATCCAGTGAAAATTTTTGTGGATTGCATTGCCTAATCCGAACATCCTAACCAATGGTCATTTTGACCTTTTGACAACCTAACTAAGTGCTTGAAGGTTTCTAAGAAATAAATAAGAAGAAAATAATAATGTGTGTGGTAGCAGGGATCTCCAATTGATTTCAATACTAACCTTTTTTCAAATCTTTCAAACTTAACACCATTTTCTCAATACGTGTCAAGTCAACTAGATTATTATGTTCTTTTCCTCTTGAGGAAAATTAGAAAATCAGAGGTTGGTTTAACACTTATGGAGGGATTTTGGGGTGAATGAAAAATAAATATCATTGTTTAAACTTCATTTTTTAAATCATTAATTGAACCAATCAAAGCATTTAACATTGTGGGCTAATTGAGAAAACTCATTGTCTAAATTTGGGATAGTAACTGAACAAGCAAATCACTTAATATTGTAGATAAATTGACCAACACAAAATTTGCTTTCATCCTGTTTTCATTAACTTAGGAACATTGAAATTAGGCTCAAAATATCTTGAGGGAACGAACTTTGATTTACGTGTTTTGGGATAAAATGACATGGATTAGGAGAGTATGCTCTTCTTCTTTGGAGGAATCATAAATCTAGATGTCCTACGCTCACCAATCCTTTGTACACTTATTTAATAGTAGATGGCCTACTAGTTGAGGAAAAAATCTCCCAAAAATGACCCAAGTGAGGACAGGTTTTATGCCAATCCTTCCAACTCACTATAAATAGTTTCTTTCTCGTAGGCTAAAGCCTCGGAAGATGGAATCGGTTTTGTTCCTAGAATTTTGACATCATTCCTTGAACATGCTTTGGTATGTGTAGAGCGAAGCCAATTGAATCTTCCTTGCGAGAATACACATATTTGAGTACTCATAGGGCTATACGCCTCAATTTTTCCTTGTGAAATTCTATGGGGGATAGTTTTGAATGGATTTCCCAATCATAGACAACACTTAAATTGTAAGAATTCCTAATTCACCCCTAAAAGGGTGATAATCCTTGTGCAAGGAAAAAAGTAATTGACCCAAGACACTCGTCATATCATGCCCTCACTTACGTTTGGAGTCAGATAATACAACATCATGACTAGAGCCATTGTGTGCTTGGTGATGGTTATATTTTGATTAGCATTTGAGTGTGTACATAAGTCAATGAGAAAGGATTTTCATCCTCCACCTAGAAATAGGGCATAAGGATGTGTTTTGTTCCCCCTAACAATGCAACAATGCTAGATGTAACTGAAAATCATTAAAAAGATAACACCTTAAAACAAGCAATAAACTTCAATCCTTTGTATACACATGTTTTTTACTCACCAACAGGTCTGAGAATGCAATCTGCAATCAGACAAACTTCACGCACTTCCAAGATGAATTTTTCAAAAATGGCCAAATCTGATAAAGACATCAAAAAATTGCATCCCAAATTTCCTATCTCGTATTTGGTATCCTGGCTTGCATCTAGTATCCTGGCTCGCATCTGGTCAACACATCATTGCATCTAGCATTCCAAATCGCCTCTAGGGTCATCAGTAGCTCATATAGTGTATTTCCTAGCTCGCATCTAGGAGCTTGCATCTAGGACAGTGGGCACTTGCAGAATAGTTTCTTAGGAAAACTCAGTTGATTTGGGTACCCTTTTGGATCTTTAGTCTACTACTGTTGTCTTTTCTGGTCTCTCTTTTGTTGTGTCAAATTACTTTTTTTAGACGTCTACCTTGCATGTCCTATCAATTTCTTGCAATCTATCTCATTACGTGTGGTCTATCTGCTTCTTACAACAACTTGGTTCCCAGCTCACTATCAGAGCATTCTAACTGTCTAACGCTGGAATCATTTACTTCCACCAAATACAAATGATACTTCCACCTAGACACACTGACTTGAACAATTTAGGATACTACCTGACACTATCGGGAAACTTTGACAAAGTTGAGGTACAACCATAGGGTTAACACAAGATGCAATAAGTACATGTCTAAAGGATCAAAAGTACCTCCCAAATCACCACACTTTCAAGGAGAAACATCTCGTAGTTCCCTACTCGATCTAGACTCTCCAGAAATGGACAGGTCCACTCGTGGGTGGAGTGAGGCTTTTGACAAATATGACAATAGAAAAAACCAAAAGCATGACAATATCGATGAAGAAGAACCCACATTTGAATGTCCTCTATTTTAATCAGGTAGTGAGGAAGACATCACTGAAGAAGAGTACGACAAACTCAAACAGAGCAAGAGGTTCCACAAGATACTAGAAAAGATGATTAACAAGGATAAAGAGAAATACTTTCTCCATTTAGCATCCACTGGCATAAAATTACCCAAGGATTATGATGTGGAACAACTAAAAGAAAAGGAGGTACCAGCTCCTATTTCTATTCTCGCCAAACAACTTACCTTAATGCAAACGGAACTTGTGACTCTCAAACAAGAGAAGGCTAAACCCAAAATGAAGTACTCTGTGGACTCCATTTGTCCATTTACTTTCGAAAAGAGTATCACTATGGTTCCATTCCCTCCCAACAAGGCAAGGGAAAAATATGACAAGTATATGGGAGAGACCGATCCACATGACCATGTTCAAGAATTTTGTGCTCTTAGCATAGAGTACATGCATAAACCTACTTATCTCATACATATTTTTCCTGGAAGTCTAGGAGGAAACACCATGGAGTGGTTCTCAAAGCTTACACCTAAGGTCAAAAATTTTGAGGAGTTAATTCAACAATTTATCCAAAACTACTCCTATAATATACAGCATGATGTGACTATGATGGATCTATGCAATACTAAACAAAAGACTGGTGCATCCTTTACCTATTTTCTATAAAGATGGAGAAAAATCTTTGCACAGTATTCAAGAGCTATTCCTAAATCTGAGAAAATGGAAATCTATGTCAATAACTTGGTACCTGAGTTGAAGTATGCATTGAAAATGCATGACTCCCCTAGCTTCGAAAGGATGATCAAGAACGCTCTTCGTATCGAAGAAGTTATGGTAAAAAAGGGAGAGGTCACTCTTCAGGGTGAAAAAAATCTAACAACTCCAACTCTAAACCTAAGTGGTGGAAGGAAAACAAAAATGTTGTCAATGATGGAGTAGTGGATGCATCTACTGTCAATTCTAAACCTGAGGTGTTCAATCTGACTAACAACATGCAATCAAGCAAAAATGCCAAGGTAACGACATCCATACCCAAAGAAAACAATGACAATAGCAAGGGTCGGCCATGGACTTCCAAACCTCATAGAACATTTACTCCTTTGGGAGAGCTTCTTGAAATTATTTTGAAGACACTATTAGACAACAAATTTCTCACAATCCCAGATTCCAAACCATGGGAGCCTGAATTCAAACCAAAGTGGTGGGATGACAATTTTTACTGTGTCTTTCACGAAAGCAAAGGGCACAAGACTAACAATTTCCTTAAGCTTAAACATGTTATTCAAGACCTCATTGAAGGAGGAAAGATCAGAGTAGAGGGACACACTACCAAGGAAGATCATACAACATTCAACAAACCATTCCCTAACTATGAGAAAGGGGAAGCATCTAAAGGAAAATGTAATGAAGTAAACTACACCTACTCCAATAATGATTATGTGATCAATATGCTAGACATTAAGACTGAATCAATTAATGTGGTCACAATCAAAGGTGTTTCTTTCCAATCAAATGTAGTGACTAAGAGCCAAGCACAAATCACAATCAAAGGACCCAATTCTACCTCAAAACCAACATCAACGTCCAAGGTTCCTATTGTTACTATTCCTAAACCAGTAGCAAAACATACAGTTACTATTCCTACAGCAAAGTATGACTTTGTGGACCAACTACAATGAACCTCTACTAAAATTTCCATTTTTGAGCTACTTAAAATATCCACAGTGCATAGGGAAATCCTGTAACAAGCCCTACATGCCACAAATGCACCAAAGGATCTTGATATAGACAAATTCCAAGTGATGGTCAATCACATCTCGGCGCCACATTACCTTCCTTTTCTGAAGAGGATGTTAAATCATTGACCCATCCACATAATCAACCCCTCCATATTGAAGTCCTTATTCATAAATCCCATGTTAGATGCATATTGATAGATGGAGGTGTAGGATTGAATATTTTCCCCCTTAATCTAATCAAGAAACTGGGTCTTTCAGAATAGACCATTGACTCGAGAAGAAAAATCACTATGAAAACTTATGATGAGGAAGAAAGATCTTCTAAAGCTCTTATTGTTCTACTCATCAGAGTTGGGAGAATTGAAAGGAATGTCATATGTCAAGTTTTGGATCTACCCTTAGCCTAAAACATCTTTTTAGGAAGACCTTGGATCCATCAGATGCAAGTTGTGCTGTCTACTTACCACCAGTGTATCAAGTTCCCACATATTGGGGTGGAAGTGACAATTCTTGTGGATGCTAATTATACTTGCAACAATATCAAAGTAGGTAGTATGATTCCACATAACAAAGAAGCTATGGATGAGATTTCTACTGAGACTACCAAGGACATGGTTATGAAGAGTTTTGGAAAAACCTTAAAACTTGAAGAAACATGTATGGGAGGATACAAGCTGGACATTACTCTGTCACTTATAGAACTCTGAGTGTCACCAAGATCCTATGCAAAACCTTCCTTGACATTCACAACTACTACATCCAAGGATCCAAAACCCCACAAAGCAACTGGCATGGTAAAGGCATCCACATCTTCTTTAGATAACACAAAAGAACAAGCAATCTTGGACTGGCTTTATAACAGAGAACCAAAGGAAGCTAAGGTCAAACATGTGGAAATATCCCCAGAATAGTATGACAAGGGCTACGAACTACTCAAGAAAATAGGATACAAAGGAAAATGACCTCTAAGTGACACAAGAAGAGGACTTATTAAACCTGTACACATGGATTTTAGGAATAACAAAGACAAAACAGGACTAGGTTTTAATACTGAATCTGACAAACCTGCTTCAAAAGATAGTCCTATCTCTAACAAAGGGAGTGATGAAAAAGAGGAGATATAACTAGAGCCATGGTACTATGAAATATTATTACATGTTGGCACAAAGAATCCCAAATATCAAGGAGAGCACTATTGTCACTGAGGTTTGCACCCTTGCTGAAAGCTTCTCTAACAGCAACCTAGTGAAACATGGAATCAACCTCCAAGCTGTGGGACTTGAACTACGAGGTTGAATCTCTGGAGAAGGCCAACTTCCTCTACTATCAGGATGCACTTAAAACTATCTCTTGCAAGGAAAAGGGAGAAGGAGATGTAGAAAACCAAATTACTTGAAAAGGGAAAGGTGATACACCAAGATAGGGTCTACTTTCTTCTACCTTGAAACTACACTACACATCCATATAACTCAACTAACACAACTTCTACCACATGATTCTTAGAAAACATGTGAAGGTCAGAGACTAAAATTACTACAAGGGAAGAGAAAACTTCACAACACAGTAATCCAAGCGAAAAAGACACAACACATAATGAACCAGAATCAGCTTGATCAATAAGGGGTAAAACATCTACACAGTTATTGATTGCAGAAGAGGATAAACATGAATTACACAAAATGAGGTACAAGGTAATTACGATAATAGCAAGCTGTCATAGAATCAGAAGAGAAGTAGCTGGATGAAAGAATTAGACACAAGAGAAAAAAATACTACAAGTATCAGACTACCTTTCAACCCAATGAGTTACAGACTTAGACACAAAATATACTAAGGACAGAAAAATGTCACGAAGCACGCTTTTCTGAATAAAAATGGAACTCCTTACAAAAAAGAAACTTTCTGCTATATATAGGGCTATGACCATCTTGGGATCCCTTAGGATACAACAAGCTTCAGATGATCATGGAAAACCCTAACCCTAAAACATAGGAGAGAGGAAAAGAGAGAGAGAAGGTGGTCGAGAAAGACCGAGTTAAAACAGATATTCATGGATATTTTCCTGACCTTCTCAATCTGTCAACTGGAAATCAGATTTGGTAGACGGGGGCTAGCAGCATTTATGTTTACTCTGAAAGTCATGCACACCTGTTCAACTATACTTCTCTGCAATAACTACCTCTCTTGTCCGTGAACAGTGCATGGCCAAGTGTTCTCCTTGTCATCACCTAAGACTTCTTCTCCTTTCTCTTGGTACTTCTGGAAACTCAGTCAAAACTCTGTTCTACTCTGCAACATGCTAAATCTTCTCTTTTTCACCGTCATTGAAACAAATTTATTCAAATGTCGGCACACTGCTCTGTGCATGGCCCCTCTACAACTAGAAACCCCTCTGATCAAATCTGGAACACAAGCACAGAGAAACCATGGCTGCCGAGCGTTCTCCCCTATCATCTTGCCACCAGAACTTCAAATTCAAAATCAGGTGACCAGGCAACAACGGCTAGTCTCTAAGTCATAGAACTAAGTCATTAATCATGGTTATATCTCATGACCCAGTGAAACTGTGCTTCTCTTAACCCCTGGCCATCCTGAGTTACTTCTGGCGACATCCTGACTGTGTAAAATTGAAGTCGCGAGGAGATTTTCTTAACTCACCATTCCTCTAGCGACCCAGCGCCTAACTGCTACCTTTTAACCATCATGGCCTGTCGCCTAATCGCCAAATGCTCATGCCTCTTTTCAAGATAACACGACAGCCTTCAGTCACTGACTTGGGTGATCCTGTGTCTTTACCTTTAACTTGAAGCACGTCCCCTTTTCTTTTTACAGTGACCTCGCGACATACCTTAATCGCCTAGTCAGAAGGACTTTTTCCCTGGGGCACTTTTATTACCAAACTTCGCGACCACCGTCAGATCTTGTCATTTCTTCATCGAACAGCTGTCCTTTAATCACTTTATATTTCCTTATGCCCTTAAATCATCAGGAGACTTTGTGACTGAGGGAAAACATACATTAGTCTTGTTATCGCGTGATCCTCCTCCTTCATCAAGCGATCAGGCGACAACCACTAGCTCCGTGATAGATGTCATCTTTTCTTTTGTCCATGTAACCCTTTCTGAACAACTGAGTCATCGCCCCTTTTCTAGCGACAACCCGACTGAGTATTTCTACTAACATCAAACAGTTAGTTGCATGGTCGGAAATGTTATCTCTTAACCACCATTTTTCACGAGACCACGCGACTGAAGCAAGAGCTTAACTGTTTGATTGAGCTAATCAAGCGATCATGCAACATGAGGTAGGTGCAAGGTCAGGAGACATTTCTTTGACTTTCCATTTCTTCTCGCGATCACCCGACTGAAGGTGGGTCCCATTCTTTTAAAAGCTTATATCATGAGTTCAAGCGACAACCCGACTGAAAGGAAATCGCTAAGTCTCGAGTCACTGAGGGAATATTCCATTTCTTAACGAGACTATGCGACACAAGGAAAAAGCAAAGTCGGGAGACATTTAAGCATATTCGATTCTGGTAAAGTGATCAAGCGACCTGACTATGGCACATGTCTTAAGTGACTTAAAAGGTAATGATGAAAAAGAACGATCCAAGGCTTAGGGTTTATTACATCATTTGCATGAAAGACTAAGGGTTTAGACATGAAGCCTGGAAAACAAGATAGAGGAAACAAGATAGGGCAGACCAGGCCAATTGCACAAAAAGGGAAAACTTGGGCAACAATTTGGCGACCTCTGCAGGATGCTTGCCTGCTAAGCATTTGACCAGTTGCATAGACAAATCGATTGGGCATGGAGTCATTCTCAGAACACAAAATTTTGACAGGGAAAAATTGTGCACGTGCACTTCTTGAAAAATAGGAAACTACACTAGAAAACTGGAAGAAAACAGGAAACCTAAACTAAAGCTAAACTAACCAGTGCAAAAGTTCGTCAAACAAAACCATTCACTGGTTCTGAGAAATATCTGCCTTTCCTCCTCAGTTTAGGATAGATAACATGCTCAACAGCAGCAAAGAATACATGAAACATAGGCAGATGATCAAGTATTCGATTTACCATATCTTGAAAGATATAGGTGATTAATACACCTACCTCATTTAATTGATCAAATGCCCTGTTTCTCAGGACTGGATGAATGATTTGAAAATGCTCTGACTCGGCTGGAATTGCATCCTCAGCCTCACCTTTTGACGGAGAATTATGCTCAGCTGCCTGAGCAGCTACTCTTTCATTGTTGACCTCCTTTTTTGCCAAATACCTGATGGGGCAGCCTCTGGAGCGTGGAAAATTAGAATTGCCTTGGCTAGCTCCATGTTGCTGTTCATACTAGTTCTCTTGCACAATTGCTTGCCAATCCAATTCTTCCTTCTTAGTTAGAGGATTATCATCCTCTGCCAGGACCTCCAATAGACTATCCAAGCTATCAACTTGTGAAAAGCTTGCAACATCAGGTCCAATTTTGAAATCCTCGTTACTATTCAAGGAAGAACACTCTTCTTCTATAAT
>MU223136.1:4570524-4589810 GCA_018584345.1 Thuja plicata | reverse complement strand
GAAGCACTTCCATGTTAAGAACGTTTAGCCCTCCTTAGGGGATGTTTTTGACCTCCATCATATCATCCTCCCATTTTTGCATCATCCTCTTCTTCTGTGCCTGTTTAGGACCCTAATTGGGCCTCTCCGGGCACCTTCTACCCCACTTGGGATATTTTCTAGGGGTTCTGGCCCCCTGGGTCAAGGTCAACCTCAACCTTGACTTAGGTTAGGGTCGACCTTGACCCTGACTAGGGTCCCCCTTTTAAATCTGAAAGCTTGTTGGTTGTCGGGGGTCATCCAAAATTCAATTTTCTAGATTTTGGGTTGGCTGTTTTGGGTTCCGAAGTGGTGATTCCTAAATTATATTTAATATAGGTCCTCTCCTAGGGGTAAAAGCTTTAATGGGAATTTAATTATCCTATGTCAGCCTCCTTAGAATATTGTGCCCTAATTTCATATAAAAGGAAGCCTCTCTCTCTCATTTTATCTAAGTCTTCCAAGTTCAAAAATCTCTAATCAAGATTTTGTCAAGAAGAAAAAAGTTCAAGCATCCATTGTTCTACATGTTTCCAAGCTTTCAAGGTTTTCAAGGCCTCCTCTCAAGAATTCGAGTTCTCCATTGAAGATCAAGGATTCAAGCTTTCAAGCCTTTGAAGGGATTAGGTGCAAACATTCAAGATACATCATTCAAACCCTAGATCTAGCCATCATCGTTGTGTGATCTTCCTTCAAGATCCTTTGTGCATCCTCAAGACACTTTCATCATCTCTTCAAATTTGGATTTCAAGAATACAATCATGGAGGTTTATGGTTTCTAAAGTCCATGCTTTCATACTTACATATTTGTTACATTTGAATTATAATTGCATATCTATTAAATATCATAGCTTTATTGTTAGATTCAATTCTACTATTTGCTAGCATTCTATGCTTTATTGATTTCAAGGTTAATTCCTTAATTGGGGTTTGACTAAGGAAAACTCCTCCCCCAAAACAAACAATCCTCTTTTCTTACAGGTATAGGTTTGAGACTACAGATTTGGACACAGATCTGGATACCCATTTTGGCTTTCTTTCAGACAGCGTGAACAGATTCTCTGTCAGACCTGTATAGATCATGGTTGACATTATTGGGTCAGGGTTGAGATTTATGGGTCAAGGTCAACCTTTTTCATAAGATGACATCAGATTTGGAAAAGATTTATGGGTTTTGTTCATCTCTGCATTCTGGTTCAGGATCATCTATCAGCTTTTCCTGAAATAGTCTACAAACATCAGAAAACAACATTCTTTGATCTATAATTTTGTAAGGTTGGTTCTTCTTCCTATCCTTTTCAATTACTGTAATTAAACATATTCATTTAATCTATTAACAAAATTTAAGATCCCTTTCTTTGTTATCTTTCTGAATAGTTGATTCATTTGTGCATTAACCCTTCTTTTGGGTTCATCAACTTGGATCTTCCATTTGTGCATTTGAGGATAGAAAAGGAGCATCTTATCTTCTCCCTAATCAAAATTGCAATACACAATCAATACAATTCAATTAAGTGTAAAGTAGGGTTAAGGAAATCAACACAAATAACAATTAATAAATCAACCTCCTTACCATATTACCTTATATTATCCTTACCCCTTTTTCAAAATTTACATTTTGGTGAACCCGTGATAGACAACTCCTTCTCTTTGGTGTTAGATTTAAATCTTAGATTACAATTTGCATTTATAAATACAAAATCACTTCTTGCAATTTCATTATGAAGTTCTTTTGGTGTGTGGCTATTTTTCTCATTATGCTTCTTTTAGCATCTCTTTATAGTACCTATGATGTCTATGAGAGTGTCATCCACTTTATCATGTCTCTTAATCTTCATGTTTCACTTGCTTATGCTATTTTAAGATTGACCAATACTAGTCTCCCTACTTTCAAAACTTTAATTAAGGATTTTTGTAGTGGACTTATTGCTCTTTTGGATTATGTGAAGAATTTGGTAGATGATACTCCATTACCTAGTCTTCCTAATCTTCCTAATCCTAATCTTAAACTTCCTAATCAAATCATTTCTAATAATCCCACTCCCATTCTTCCATATTCCATCCCTAGTTCTTCTCATACTTTTTTTAAGGCTCAAACTATGGTACAAGATGAGGATGTGCAAGAATTTCTAGATTTATCTTCTCCTTATCCTATTCATGGTGATAATAAAGGGAAATCCAAAGAAAATTCTCCTAAAACCATTGTTCCACCTTACACAACATTCTCTCATAAGCATCATAATCAATAATCTCCCATAGATGTCATGAAAGATATGTATACTACTAGATACACTATGGTAGATAAACAAGGTTATAAGGGTTTAGGGCTTGGTGTTAATGAAAATGGCATTAAAAACCCGATCAATGTATCTCCTAAATATGATATGCATGGTATAGGCTATTCATCTTCTCAATTTCATGTGGCTGATATTAAATACCGTCCTCTTCTTGATATTCGTCTTCCAACACCTACCTTAGACCACCCTGATACTCCTCAAGATGTGGCTAAACTGGTGTATGTCCAATTAATGAATTCCAAGAAAGAAAACTTTAAACCTATTCTGAAAAATGATTTACATAAGTACAAATGTCCTTTCCACAATAGTAATAAACATTTACTTTCTGATTGTGTGCATTTCAAATTATATGTTAGAGATAGAGCTTCTCTTGGAATTATATCTTATTCACAAGCGGTATTACAATTCTTCATAATTTTGGCATAGGGCATTCCCCTCATTCTTCTACAAATTAGACTATGTTTCTCCTCTTGTCTCTTAAGCTTGGGGGAAAGACGCATTCTCTTCCATTCTTATAGGATACATTATCCTCTTAGCATGAATGTTGTTTTGAGTATAAATGGTTATTCTTTCTGCATTCTATCCTTATAACTTCCTATACTCATGATATTATTTCTAGGATATCTATTTTGTAAGGATATCTTTTATTTTTATAACTTTGTTGATATAATTTTATATATCCCTTGTTGTCATCTCTGGGGGGAAAGGTATTTCGTCCTTCTACCTCTATTTAAGGATCTACTTTCCTTAGCTTAGTGGCATTTGTTTATGTTGCAAACATTATTTTCCTTATAAAGATCTATTTTTTGACCATTGATACCCTCTTATTTGAGAGGTGATTGTCCTAGGTCATTACCTCTTCTTTATTTTGCAAATTATTTTCTTTATAAACTCTTTCCCTTGCTTTTTGGTTAGATTTTTTTTATCCTTCATTCCAAGATTCCTCATCCTCTTCATTGCAAGGAGTTTGATGGTTGAATCTTGGGTCCCTCTTGCTTTTCGAAGATGACATTTTATCCTAAGCACTCCTCTTTGGTAGGGCTCTTGTTGATAAGATCTCTTCCTCTTTGAGGATAATTTTTCTATAAGTGACATATCCATTTCATGATTATCTATGTTCTTAGATGTAAGGGTCAATACTCTTCACTAATAATATGGTGTACATTGCTGTAAAGTGGGATATCTCCTTACCTTGAGAAGTAGGTATCCTCTTCCTCTTCCTTATCCTGCCTAGTGGGTATCCATGATAAGGAGGGGGGCATATATAGGGTCTCCCTTGTACTATATTTTACATTTATTTACATTTTTCAGCATGCTAAATCCTTGGAAGGTAACGCACACAAGTTGCTAAATCCTGAAGAGACACACACTTTTTACTTTTATGTTTTCTAAATCCTTGGAAGGTAACACACACAAGTTGCTAAAGCCTGAAAAGACACGCATTTTTACTTTTTACTTTTGCTAAATCCTTGGAAGGTAACACACATAAGTTGCTAAATCTTGAAGAGATACACACCCTTTTTATTATTTTACGATATGCTAAATCCTGAATGGATACGCATTTTATATTCCATAGTGATACAAGAATGTGGATCTATGAATATTTTCAAAAAGCTGTCAGAAGACGCATTTACAATTACAAGCATGGTTTATGGGTGAACCTATTAGGGGCTCTCCCTCCTTGGTGATTCATAGTAAGGTGGGCATCTTACTAGGTGAGGTAATCACTTTCTCTTTTCTCTCTTTCACTTTCATGCTAGTAGGATTAGATCATGAAGCTATGTTATCTATGGTGTTGTTCTTGTCTTACTTATGTAGTCATATATGTTTTCTATGTTTGACTATTCTTTACTTTCATATATTTATGTATGTATGTTGATTTAGAATCCTTGGTTTGGGGGCTCATATCCCTAACTTAGTGATATTCTACCTCATTGCAATCCACCAGGATCTTTTCCCTCTAACTTTACAGTGAGCATGTTCAATTTTTGTACTCCTGCTAAAGTGGGGGCTTAATGTATCATCTTAAAATGGAATAACTTCCATGTTAAGAATTTTTATCCCTCCTTAGGGGATTTTTTTGACCTCCATCATATTATCCTCCCATTTCTGCATCATCCTCTACTTCTGTGCCTATTTAGGACCCTGATTGGGCCTCTCTGAGCACCTTCTACCCCACCTGGCATACTTTCTAGGGGTTTTGGCCCCTGGGTTAGGGTAGAGATCAACCCTGACCTAGGTCAGGGTCAACCTTGACCTAGGCCAGGGTCAACCTTGACCCTGACTAGGGTCCCCCTTTCAAATCTAGAAGCCTATTGGCTACCAGGGGTCATCCAAAATTCAATTATCCCGCTTTGGGGTTAGCTATTTCGGGTTCCAAAGTGGTGATTCCTAAATTATATTTAATATAGGTCCTCTCCTAGGGGTAAAAGCTTTAATGGGAATTTCACTATACTATGTCAGCCTCCTTAGAAGATTGTGCCCCAATTTCATATAAAAGGAAGCCTCTCTCTCTCATTTTCTCTAAGTCTTCCAAGTGCAAAAAGCTCTAATCAAGATTTTTTCAAGAAGAAAAAAGTTAAAGCATCCATTGTTCTACATGTTTCCAAGATTTCAAGGTGTTCAAGTCCTCCTCTCAAGCATTCAAGTTCTCCATTGAAGATCAAGGATTCAAGCTTTCAAGCCTTTGAAGGGATTAGGTGCAAACATTCAAGATTCATCATTCAAACTCTAGATCTAGCCATCATGGTGGTGTGATCTTCCTTCAAGATCCTTTGTGCATCCCCAAGACACTTTCATCATCTCTTCAAAGTTGGATTTAAATCATACAATCATGGAGGTTTATGGTTTCTAAATTCCATACTTTCATACTTACATATTTGTTTACATTTGAATTATAATTGCACAGCTATTGAATATCATAGCTTCATTGTTAGATTCAATTCTACTATTTGCTAGCTTTCTATGCTCTATTTATTTCAAGGTTAATTCCTAAATTGAGGTTTGAGTAAGGAAAAAACCTTCCCCACAACAAACAATCCTCTTTTCTTGTAGGTATAGGTTTGGGACTGCGGATTTGGACACAGATTTGGATACCCTTTTCAGCTTTCTTTCGGATGGCGCGAACAGATTCTCTATCGGACTTGTGCAGGTTAGGGTTGACATTATTGGGTCAAGGTTGACATTTGTGGGTCAAGGCCAACCTTTTTCATAAGATGACATCAGATTGGGAAAAGATTTCTGGGTTTTGTTCGTCTCTGTGTTCCAGTTTGGGATCATCTGTCAGCTTTTCCAGAAATAGTCTACAAACCTCAGAAAATAGCATTCTTTGATCTACAATTTTGTGAGGTTGGTTCTTCTTCCTATCCTTTTCAATTACTATAATTAAACATATTCATTTAATCAATATGGAATTCTTTATGACCCGCGAGCTTTGAGAGCTAGGGCATCATTGCTATTACCTTCAAGGAATTGTGTGAAGTGTTTGATCTCTCTTTATTTGTTTTGTTGTTGGTATTCACTATGTGGTACTCCCTGTTTATGATCATTTCATGAGGAAATGTCTTGATGGCTCATGGGCTACAAGCTAGGGCATCATGCATTGTTTATGAGATCACTCTTATAGCACCACATGACCCTATTATGAGCTCGGTTTTTTACACGCGCGCGCGCACACACACACACACACACACATACATATATATGTATGATGTTATTATTTTCATTGCATGCTTACTGTTGTTGTGCATCATATATTGTTTTATATATACACTATTTATTTTATTGTGACCGTGACTAGCTTGGCATTTGTAATGTATTTGTTGTTACTGGATCAATGGTGCCATGTTGTTGAGGTTGTAGATGCATTGAATCACAACTACCATTCTATTCTGATAGTATGCAATTTTTTTATCTCTCTTTATTTGTTTTTCTGTTGATATTCACTATGTGGTACTCCCCGTTTATGATCATTTTATGAGGAAATGTCTTGATGGCTCGTGGGTTACAAGCTATGGCATCATGCATTTTTAATGAGCTCACTATTGAGCACCACATGACCTTTTTATGAGCTCGGGTTGTTACATACATACCAGGGATAACTTTAAGAAACCCCCCTCTAGAAAAATATGTAAAATCTTGGCGAATCTTTCATTTTATTTTTTAAAAAATTAATTGCTATTGGCGAATCATTCAATTTTTTTGTAGAAAATATTGGCGAATCTCAAACAATAACCAAAATTTCATTAATAACCATGGAAAATAATTATATTTAAAGAAAAAAGAGTTCTTATAGAAAATTATTAGGTTAACTATGAGAATATTTGATGGGTTTAAAGGAACTCTATAGTATCTAGTTGCTACTATTTATTTAAAATATAATCAAATAATCCTCATTATATTGTGTGAGATAAATGTATCGTTATTTTTATTATTATAGTAGGACCCAAAATTTCTTCAGTGTCATTGATTTATCAACAATCTAAAGGAAATATTAGCCCCGATAAGCGTTACAAATAAGATAGTAACATTTTTGCCTCATGGAATATAATGAAAATCACTAGATTATATTTTAAATCAATAATGACAACTAATATTACTGACACAACCCTACTATAACTAATAGTCATGATATATTATTGGCGAATTAATTTAAATTTCTATAATAAATGATAAAATTTAGGCAAATTGAATCTAACCATCTATCAAATATTTGACGAATCTTTGGCGATTTAGGTCGCCTTAAACCTTGAATTATTAGCCAAATTCAGATTCTCAAATTTAAAAAATTTACCAATTGGTGAATATTAGCCACTAAAAAGATCACACACAGACACATATATGATGTTATTGTTGTTATTGCATGCTTGCTGTTGTTGTGCACCATATATTGTTTTATATATACACTATTTATTTCATTGAGACCTTGACTAGCTTGGCATTTGTAATGTATTTGTTGTTATTGGATTAATGGTGCCATTCTATTGAGGTTGTAGATGCATTGAATTACCATTTCCATTTTATTTTGATAGGTATGCTAAGGAACTATGTTATAAAATTTCAAGGCATGAAGTTTTATAACTGTACATTTATTTTATGAGTATGAACATAAATAATATGGGTACCAGACATTGCCTGATGTGATGAATTTTTGACCAGGCTATGAATCCGGTGTGCCCCTATGTGATCCAGAACTTGCAAAAAAAAAGAGATGGGGGTTAGATCAAAAATTTCTAAGAAATGAATGACATCCTATTACTACTAATCCTCATCTACAATTATCTATGTGCATAGTCAAGTCATACACTTCTAAAAGAAAAATGAAGAGTACCACATAGGGAATATCAATAGAAAAACAAATAAAGAGAGATCAAACCCTTCACACAATGCCTTGAAGGTAATAGAAATGATGCTCTAGCTCTCAAAGATCATGGGTCATCAAGCATTCCAAATGCAAAGATGTAAATGAATGCTAGTATTAAACAGTGAGCTCATAAACAATGCATGATGCCCTAGCTTGTAGCCCGTGAGACATCACGACATTTCCTCATGAAATGATCATAAACAGGAAGTACCACATAGTGAATACCAACAAAAAAACAAATAAAGAGAGATCAAACACTTCACACAATTCCTTGAAGGTAATAGAAATGATGCCCTAGCTCTCAAAGCTCGTGGGTCATCAAGAATTCCATATGCAAAGATTTAAACAATGCTAGTATTAAATAGTGAGCTAATAAACAATGCATGATAACCTAGCTTGCAACCCATGAGCCATCAAGACATTTCCTCATGAAATGATCATAAATAGGGAGTACCACATAGTGAATATCAATAGAAAAACAAATAAAGAGAGATCAAACACTTCACATAGTGCTAGCTTGAAGGTAATATAAACGATGCCCTAGCTCTCAAATCTCACAGGTCATGAAGCACTCCAAATGAAAAGATGTAAAAAATTACAGTATTAACATTCATATTGTGCCATTAAATCAACAAATACCATCAAAATGAAATTGAGTTAATGAGAAGACAAAGCTTGAATGCCTACCTCAAGTCATGGCTGCCATATACCAAGATGCCAATCAACTTCCACAGTATGCCCTCTTTGCGCATGATGACATGTGATCATGCTAAATTAGAAATGAGCCTTTCTTCTTCTTCTTTTTTGTTTATAATCATGCGGGTGTCACAATTATGACTATACTGTTGCTATTATGACAACGTCAGGGGCACTTGGAAAAACACAAAAATCACATACAAATGGTGGTGCCATCGCAAATTGGGGTCAAACTTTGACCACAAATGTTGTAGTGTGAAGTGAGATTGTGATTGTTGGAATTGTTTTGGTTGTTAGGATGATTTTTTTTTTCCTTATAAAACTTGATTTCTCCACTCTTCAAAAAAAATTCTTCCATTGTAACTCCATTTTCAATCATATATTTAAAGGAACGTGGACATTTCAATCTCAACTGATAGTTCATCTCCATGTTAAAACTATTCATAAATATGTCCATTTATTTTTCTCGGGTACACTTCTAGGGTATCGAGAAAATACCACCCTCTAGCTTTGTTAGAAAGTCAAGAATGCATCCCCATCATGTTGTTTTTTGTTACATAGGTTAATCATGGTGACCTCATGTTTGATGTAATATGAGTAATGAGTCACAAATTTGGAAGCTAGCTCTTCAAAAGTTCAAATCCCGGATGGTAATTTGGAAAACCATTCCATTATAGCCCCTCCCAAACTTCTTGGAAATAATCTCATTAAATATGTGGTATTGTGCATGAATTCTAAGCTTAACGCACAAAATTACCTCAAATGATCTCGCGGATCAGATGCTCCCTCATACTTTTTTATATTTAGGGAAAATGCATTTCTGAGGAATGGTACCATAATTAGGGGTTTTTCAAATGGAAATGGACATAAATCTTTAATTGAAAATGGCTTGGGAGATGTGTTTTTCTTCATTATATCCAATTACATTTAAAATAATTTAATTTTTTTTTTCATGATGTCAATTGGGTTAGCATCATCCTCTTTCTTCTTTGAATAGTTGACATCATAATTATGGGGAAGTTTCACCCCCGCTTGTGCTAGGTCAAATAAATACTTCTCCCTATCTATTTTTAGGAATTTCTCTATGAGCTTCATGAAGAATGAACTTTGAACTGCCTCATCTACCCTTTCCTCGGTGGCCTCCTCCTCTTGAGGATCATTATTCCCTCCATTATTATCAATGCCTTGATTGTCAAGGTCATTTCCTCCTCTATTACCTCCACTATTGTTGGCATTCTTATTTCCACTATTTTGATTATCAGTGGTGTCCTTAATGACAAGATTGATAAGGTTAGGATCCATGTTTCCAAAGGGGAAAGAAATCTTACTTGGTTCCCCTTCCTTTTCGGGTTCAAGATTTTTTTGTGAAGAATTAAATGTGTCACTTGAAAAAGAAAGTTCCTACCTAAGATAGGTATCATCTTCTTGCAAATTTTACTTGATATAGTCAAATCTTGTAAAATTCGGCATTAGCATGGAACAAATATCTTTGGCTTTTTCCATTGATCAATCCCTTTAAAATAATTTTGAACTTCTTCAATCTGAAGGGATCTCACCAGTGTGAGATGATGAACATCGAGAACTCCAAAAAACGTATCCAGATATAATCTCAAAATTTTCAAAAACCTTTGGGAAGTACCCTATGTTTTTAAGTCTCAATCTATAGGCGCTACTTTAGTGTATACTACATGCTGCTTCATGGTCTTACATGCGCTCACTGGAAAATAGTAAAGCATTGCTTGCCTATTGATAGGCATTGTTTGATTGTTGATAAGCGTTACTTGAGGTTTATAAGTGCCACTTAATGTTTACATGTGCTATTTAATGAGTCTGTACATGCCACTTTAGGTTTAAAAGCTTCAGAATAAAGCTTGCACACATCAAAAGAATGCTTGTATGCATTGGAAAAGTGTGAAGGTTGTAGTCTGTCACTGGTTTGATAAAAAAAATTAAAAATTGATAAATCTTTATGGATGTTATTCTTCTGTAAAATAAACATACAATCATAGAACACACAAATCTTGTTTTTGACCGCTATTTCTATACAAAAGTGTATATTCTCAATCATTTCCAAAGGTTTTAAACAAGAAAAACTTCCAAGGAATCTACCTATGGTCAAATTGGCTGGTAATAATGGATTTAAGAGGTAAGTATTTCTATTTTAACCAAGGTTTTAATTAGGATCCTATTTGAAATATCTTGAGTTTCATCCCCATTATAGAGGCCTCCCACATGCATAAAAACATGATTTAGTGCAACCCCAAAGGACTACTAGAGGAGGTTCAGTTCTCAACCTATTTAGTCACTCATCACATTAAAGATTAATGTATTTTTATTATAGTGGGTTGGATTACCATGGCTAAGATAGTTGTATCCTACTTGGTTTGTTCCCCTTCACCATCCTCGTAAGGAAAATCTCAAGAGGCAGGTCCTCTAGTCTCCTAGCATGCTCATCATAAAGAGAGAAATGAATTGAGCCAATAGGTTTGGGAATTTGATTCACCGAAAAGGGTAAAGAGCATATCCCTACTATCTTCCACTTCCAAATGTAATAGCAAAGATTGTTCAATTATTCACCTCTTAAACTAAGGTATTTTAAATTTTTTTAGCTTTTTGATTCACTAAAAGAGTGAAGAGCATATACCTAGCACTTCTCTTCCACAAACAAGGAGGTTTAAGCTTTAGTGTTTGTTCATTCCTAAGTATTTGTTTCTACAACCAAATTTGACTTGTTTGGAATTTTGATAAAATTTAAAACTAGAGAGCATAGGCCTAATGTCTCCTTTGGAAAACAATAATGGACTTCTAATTAATAGTAGATTTGGATATTTCAATGCCACAATTTAAGCAATGCAAGAGGATGTGAAAAATACCTCCATTCGATGCTAGCAAAGGCTAGGCACATTTTTGATATTTTTCTCTTTTTTTTTACTACTCACCTAGTGACAAGTTCATCTCCTTAGAATTCTCTCCCCCAACAAATTATTCAACAAAAACTCAAGCAAAAATGACAAGAATCAAATTCAAAATGAAAAGCTTGAAATTCACCTAACAATTAGAATTTCTCAAAAGATTTGAAGGTGAATTAACTTTCAATTTAAATAAAGGAAATTAGTCTTATAAGCTTTAATCACTTTAAGGTAATGCTCATAAAGCATCTCCTCCTCAACCAAATGTTCTAAAATGCTAGAGTTGTGAAGGTTCTTCTCATGTTTGAACAAACATTTTACCTCTTAGTCCTTTTTATGAATTTGATGCTCGGGTTTCTTCACCCTCTCATGCTTTTCCATCTCCAAATCAGCAAATAAAAATTCATTAGCTCATTGTTTTTAATGATTTTCTACAGTAAATTTAAACATACGCATATACACTATTTTAAACATGATAGAGTGCTACTTTACACTTGTCTACATGCTATTTTAACCGACCGTAAATGCTACATTAAAATAGACAGGGTGTTAATTAAAAAAAAGAAGAGTGTTCAAAGGAAAGATTAAATATGCTCAAAGGAAGATTAAATGTGCATTAGAAAAAATTAAAGGCGTCAAAATATTCTCAGTAATGCACTAAAATTTGAAGTCATGTTCTCATTCGCTATGCAAAGGTATCATCATTTGAGTGTATACATGCTAATTTACGGTGAGATGCACTGAAAGAATGAAAGATAGGAGACATAAAGGATTAAATGTGCTATTTCACTATTCAAATGTGTCACACTTTAGGTGTTTACAAAATCCTACAAAAGAAACACACTCAAATACACAAAAATTGATGAAAATGTTAGAAATGAGGTTTAGAGCCCCATGGTGGGTGCCATTTATGCATTTAAATTTTATACCTTCATGTGATTAGTATTATATCGATAAATTCAACAAATATTTAACAAGATTAGCTAATTTAATGGAAATCAACAATTGATCATCTCATGGCTCTCTAATTAGGAAAGAAAACATAATGCTCTTAGCTCAAGCATCCATAATGACATTCCTAAAATGAGAATTGATAAAGATTTATGCTTACTTAACTTCAATTGCTCACTAAAATGCAAATCCTAACATGCAATTGCTATGAACTCAAATGCAATTTTCTTATAATGATGATGCTTTTCTTCATGAGTTTGTTATATTTTAAATGCACCAAAAATGGCTTCTGTTTAAAGAATTTTCCAAGGGTAGGGGGTAGAGTTGATTAAACCATGATTAAGGCTAGGTTGAGTCAATTTTCTCAAATCTTAACACAATTTAAATGGTTGTTTCAAATAAGGGGACCAAATGACTGGTTAAGATGCAACTCCAAGATGTGTGATGGGAGATTAATTTGGCTTGATTCATGCGAGCTCCCATTATCAATCCTCATTGGTTGATCAATTTTATCCCATGTGATGGATGAAGAAATTAAGGGATCTAATTAAATGATTTAATTGATTTTCTTTAGCCATGTGCACCATTGAAAGGGTTGGATTTAAATTGATTTAACTATGTAATTAAATGATTAATTTCAATTGCATAATTAATTTGATTTATTTGATTTAATTAATCCAAAAACTTTTAATAATTCAATTAATTCATGATTTGATTGATTTTAACTGATTTTTCTCACTTTATGTCTGATTGATTTTGCTTGACCAAAATTAGGTGTCTACAAATCCAAGTAGAGGCAACCATACATTATACAAATGAAATAACTTTGTGAATATTGCAAGGAATTATAGATTCAAGAATAATTTAGGAAATCAGAGTTAGGTAAATTCAAGTGTTGTATGGAACGAATGTAATAATTCTAGTCATATAGCAAGAAATTGTAGAATGAATGGATTGGTTGGAAGAAAAATGTAAGAAGTAATAGTAATGAAATATGACTCAAAAAAATACTTTAACTGCAAGAAAGAAGGACATATTTATTGATATTTCAGATCTAATGATGTAGGAAAAGAGATTAATGAGTCTCATGAAGAAGGAAAGAAGTCTATGCTAATTGATGAAACCTGAAAGAAAATGGAGAATACATGGGTAAGGAAAGAACATGTAGATCCATCAGGTGAGATCGTACTAGCTTCTAGTCTGGATCCTTCATCATTAGCGAATTAGGTTATAAGACCTAAGGTGAAGTTTTATCTAAAAATCCTAACACCCCATGAATTAAAGAAATATTAATTGTTATACAAGATTTAGTTGAAGAATGGTTCAGAAAAGATATGATTGAGATCACAAAAGTTTTCGTAATCAGGTTGATGATTACAGGCAGTTTTACCGATCACCTATTTTATCATCTTTATGGAGTGTTAGGGATCAAACAATATTTAATAAAGAAATATGATCAAAATTGATGGATAAAAAGGTGTTTTGAGACTTCATTTAACACTTTTATTTCAAGAGCTCAATTGAGAACCTATGTAGAAGGAGATTCAAAATCTATTTGAGCTACTGACTAAATTTGAATGCAAACCCTAGTGTGAAGTAAAAGGGTATTTATCTCAGCAAAATATGGTCAAATTCATCGATTAAGTCACGAATACTCTTAAGATAGTTAATATTATTGAGAAACCATGATATGAATTCAAATTGCACCCATATAAATCTATGGAAGATGAAACTAAAGGAAAATTTTCCCATCTGGCACATGGAGTTTTTCATGTAGAATATATCCGGGTGATCCCACAAAATTGTGTCCCACTTTTTGGCCAACTTTGACACTGAAATGAACATTCTAAAAAAAAAACACTTTCGAACATCTATTGTCGTAAAACCATTAAGAATTTGAAGATGATGTAAACTAGTGACTTTTAGCTTTTTGTTTCTAGTTTATCAAATTTTTTTATTTTTTTTAAAATTGGAATTTATTTGAATCCATTTTCCCTTCTCCTTCAAAAATTATTTTTGTGAAAAATCAAGATTTTTTAGGAGTGACACTCACTTTGATCAACATAACATTTTTTATAAAACTGATAAGAACATAATTGTTTTGAATTTAGGTTTGTAACACAAATATCTAGAGAATCCATTTTTTTTCATTCAATTTGGTTGAATATTTAATAGTTTATTGAGTTATGAAGTGACATTAATTATAATTTGGACATTAGGTTCACTTGGATTGCTCTAACTCTATCTCTATATATCAACATTAATTTATTATTTTTTTGATGGAAAGGTAACATAAATACCTAGTTCCTAGATATTTTTCATAATTTTTTTTTCCTAATTTACTATTTTTCCAAAAGTGTCAAATAGAGAAGTTGCTAAATGGTTAGAAAACTTATGTTTAGTAAAACTTAAAAAGAAAAGTCTTAATAAACTCTATATATATATATATATATCATTGGAAAGCTTTCTCAGAGTACTATCATCCTGTATTTGGGTTTTTCAAATGAATTTATTTGATTCCATATAAATTTAATGTTGATGACATGTAATTGATTAAATGGTTGACTATATTAAGTTGAAGATGATGCAAGACATTAAATCAGTTAATGGTTTGTAATGTCATTGATGTCAACTTGATATCATCTTTATGGTCATATACATAATGCTAAAGACTTCAAAGAATCAATGGAATAAAGGTTATGCTTTTAGTAATGCATAAAATTCAAGTATTCACTAAGTGATAGACTACACCGGTGGAGTGCACACCATCAGTAAAGACAGAGATAAAGTCACAGTAATTCTTGATGAGCAGAAGATAGTATTGCCCAATGAAGAAAAATCAAAGGATGCCTGACGAGCTAAAAATAGTGTTTCCCAATGAGAAAGATCCAATGATGCCCGATGGACGGAGATCCTGAAGCTAACTGAAGCTACACTGATGGAATTGGCAGTTGTCACCGGCGATGAACTATAGAATTGACCGAGAAAATAGAGAGTTTAGAATATGACAAAATATCTAGCTGGTAGAGCTAAAATATAGACTTAACTGGTTGTTTTATTTGTTTTATTCGACCATAGTTAAGTAAATAATTTGTATAGTTGGCAAGAAGATAACTACGAGATAAATCAGGAGTTAAAGCCATAAATCAATTTGGTTGGATTGTTTTTCACACCAAGAATCAAGAATCAAGAATCAAGAACCTAGAATTAAGGAAAATCATGTCTATATAAGAGACAAGCAAAATTCATTCTCCATGGTGGTGGTGGTGGTGGTCTAGCAGCAATCAGATACATGGGGGAGTGAACTGATAGAAGATGCTGAAGAGAAACTGATGAAGGATTAACTTCATACAGTCCTGATCAATCAAGCTGAGGGAGAGCTAAGAAATTTTGCAGACACCGATGGACAGAGAAGCATAGCATCATAGAGTAGAAAGAGTTAAGTACAAAGGAATTGTATTGATAAATTGATCAGAAAGATATTGTAAATAAATAGATCTGAAAATCTACAATTAAGTTGCATTAGAAACAGGTCATTTTGTTTCAGTTTAACCATTGAAGCATTAATTCTCTTAATAGAGAAGGACTTAATAGTCTTTTGTAACTGAGGTATATCCTAACAGATTACCAGAAGGTTGACTCATGATAGTAGCACCAATATTACCTAAATCCTATTGATAGTCTAAGAAGGAGGTTGATTCAAGGATGGTAGTAAGATTTGCATAAAGCCTATTGACAGTCATCAGACTTATTCAAGGATGGTAGCGTAGATGCCAGATACTTAGTGACAACCTATGTATTGAAAATCCTCTAACAAGGTCACACTTAACAGTGTGTTTGTAACCTTTAATAGGGTTCATTCCTAACAGGGCTAACTTCAGAAGAGTGAAAATTTGGGGTACCAGTCCTACTGGTTTTTTCCCTTAATAGGGTTTCCACATTAAAATCCTTGTGTTATGTGTGTATAGTTTATTACTTTATTGTTTTACATGCTACATATACATGTATGGATTGACTTGTATACTCTACATATTTACTGAGTATCGGTAAATATAGTTTACTTCTTATCGGTTATCAAGGAGAATAAGGACAAACAAGGTAAACTAACAGATAGTTATTTGTTTCAAGTAATTCAAGGAATACATCTTGTTGGGACTTAATAATTTGAGAAGTATTGATTAGTGGATTAAATTTGAAATTGGATAAATAATTAAGGCCATTGATTCAGCCCCCCCCCCTCTTAGTTATTACTAACAATTGGTATCAGAGCTTGTGTGCTTAGAAGGAAGGTTTCAAGACCCAAGTGAAAGATCACAAGATGAACAAATGAGATGTGCCCAAGTTGAACAAGGAAAAATTTGCTTCATGGAAAAGCAAGATAAAGCTTCACTTATCAGGTATTGGCAATGATATTACTCAATAATTAGAAACTGAATATGTGTTGCCTACAGGACCATTAACAGTAGATCAATTGAGAGTAAAGCATGAACATAACTGCATGGTCATAGAGCTTTCAGCCTCACTCTCTGATGCTGAATTTGAGGATGTCAAAGATTGCAAAAATGCAAAGACAACGTGGGACAAGTTGAAATTTGTACATGGAGGTGATGCAAATGTTCTGAGAGCCAAGGAAGAAAGCCTTAGAGGAAAGTTTGATGATCTCAGAATGAAAGAAGGTGAAAACATCACATAGTATAGCACAATAATAAAGGAAGTAGTCAATGCTATCCGAGGTGTTGGAGGTACATTTGAAGAGGAGATAGTGGTAAGTAAAATCCTAAGAACCCTTTTTCCCATATATGCTATTAGAGTCTCTACTATTCAAGAAATGAGAGTAGTAGAAAATAATACAGTCACTCTTGATAGCCTGATTGGTAGACTGATTTCATTTGAGATGAACAATTTTGATAATATTATCTTACCAAGCTTAGAGTCTGCATTCAAGTCTTCTATGAGAATAAGCAAATCTAGTCAGAGACATTCATCTAGAAGAGACAGTGAAAGCAAAAGTGAAGAAGAATATCTAGATGAAATTGAAGCACTCATGGCAAGAAGAATGCTAAGAGGCAAAGGTAAATATAAAGGCAAGTTACCACTTGTATGTTTTAATTGTAAAGAGATTGGACACTTTGCTGCAAGATGTCCCAAAAGAAAAGATGACAGAAGTGATAACAGATCTTCTAAGAAGAAGTCTGATAGAGGTGATAACAAAGATTAAAGAGGTTACCGATGATCAAAAAGAAGTGATACCCGAGATTACAAGGACAAAGGGAAGAAGGCTAGATATCTAGCTTCTTGCAAAGATGAAGATGCTGACACCGAACTGGATGATGATGTTGAGATAGTGTTTGTAGTTGTGAAGGATGATTCAGATGAAGATGAAAGGTATGAAGAAACTACACTCATATCTAAGATTAGTAAAAATGATATCTAGATTATAGATAGTGGCTGCACTGACCATATGACCGGTGACAAAGAAAATTTTAACACTTTTGAATACTATAAAGGTGGTACAGTAAGAATGGGAAATGATTCTCTTTGTCAAATTGAAGGTAAAGGAACAGTAATGCTGAATAACCTAATTAAATGTGAAAATGCTTATTGGGTAAAAGGATTGAATTATAATCTGTTGAGTGTTTCTTAGCTGAATAATTCAAGTCATAAAGTAGCATTTGAGAATAAGAAGGCAAAGATCTTCAATGAATCAGGAACACTGATTGGTACTGGTGAACATACCAAAGGTAATTTATTCTATCTGAATGATACAAACTCCACTTGCTTGATGACTAGAAATGAAGACATATGGTTGTGGCACAAAAGGTTGTGTCATGTGAACTTTGACAACATAATGAAGATAAGAAAGAAAAGAAGTGTAAGAGGCTTACCGACAATGACAAAGCCAAACAACATCATGTGTAAAAATTGTCAAAAAGGTAAAATGACAAAGTCTAGTTTCAAAACAAAAATCCATACATCTAATGATATTCTAGAATTAGTCCATACTGATTTATGTGGACCTATGAGGACAAAGAGCTATTATGGAGATAGATATTTTATTCTCTTTGTTGATGACTACTCTAGAATGATGACAGTCATGTTTTTAAAAGAAAAATCTGAAGCATTTAAGATGTTTAAATGGTATAAAGCTATGGTAGAAAAAAAATTGGTAAGGATCTAAAATGTTTGAGATCAGATCAAGGAGGAGAATTTGTATTAGATGAGTTCACTAATTTTTGTAATGAGCATGGTATAAAAAGACAGGTTTCTGCACCAAGAACACCACAACAAAATGGAATCGCTGAGAGAAGGAACAGATCAATAGTTGATTGTGCTAGAACACTGATGATAGAAAAGGACATCACTTAGATCTTCTAGATAGAAGCTATTAGCACTACTGTCTACACAGTTAACAGAGTGCAATTAAGAAAGCGCTCAAAGAAGACTCCTTATGAGCTATGTATGGTAAAACACCCAATATAAGTTACTTCAAAGTTTTTGGCAGTCAATGTTATTTCTTAAAGGATCAAAGAAATGGAAAGCTAGATGCCAAAAGTGATAAAGGTATTTTTCTAGGGTAGTCTACCAAAAACAAAGCTTTTAAATGTCTAATCAAGGCTTCTAACAAAATAGTTGAGAGTGCAAATGTAAAGATTGATGAGTTTGTGGAAAAGAATGAACTAGAAAGCACAAAAGAACCAGAAGACTACAACAAGTTTGTATACTGTGAAGAACCCACAAATCTACCTGAGCAATAGTGCATAAATCCAGAACAACAGAATGTTGCAACCGACGGTCAGAATGTTGTTACCGACGGTCAGGATAATGATCAAGATAATGTGCAAGGTAATGAAGATCAAGATGATATGCAAAGAGTTATACCTATACTTGCAAGATATGTAAGGAGGAACCATCCAAAGGCCCAGATAATAGGAGATAAGAAAGCTGGTACAAGAACAAGAAGTAAGTCTTTAAACTCAAATTGCTTAATTTGTGAGTTTGAACCAAAGTCTATCAATGCTGCACTAGACAATGAAGAATGGATAAGTGCTATGA
>MU223136.1:4545710-4570432 GCA_018584345.1 Thuja plicata | reverse complement strand
GGTATGCACAAGAGGAAGGTATAGACTATGGAGAAACCTTTGCACCCATTGCTAGGCTAGAAGGAGTAATAATTCTACTTGCTTATGCTGCATACAAAGGATTCAAAGTATATCAAATGGACGTCAATTCAACATTCCTAAATGGAAAACTTGAAGAAGAGGTATACATTGAACAACCAGAAGGGTTTGTAGATACTGACAAAAGGAACATGGTATGTAGACTTCACAAAGCCTTGTATGGATTAAAAAAAGCTCCCAGAGCTTGGTATGAAAGACTTCATTCCTATCTAATAAGTATTGGATTCATAAGGACTAGTGAGAACAATAATCTTTAATTGAAAGAAGATACTAATGCTAACACTTTGATTGCTGAAATATTTGTTGATGACATCTTATTTGGAGGCAATGATATGCTATGAAAATCATTTTCTAATGAGATGAGAAAGGAATTTGAGATGTCTATGTTTGGAGAGATCAAGTTCTTTCTTGGTCTGTAGATCATTCAACAAAGTGAAGGTATTTTTATTACTGAGTCCAAATACATCAAAGAAGTTTTGAAAATATTCAAGATGGAAGATTCCAAACCTGTTGGAACACCGATGGATACTGGATGCAAATTAACAAAGGAAGACAAGACAATAGAGGTAAATTAGACTCTATACAGATCCATGATAGGGAAACTCATGTATGTTGTACACACTAGACCAGATATTGCACATGCAGTAGGAATTGTTGCTATATTTTTCTGCTAACCCCAGGGAATCACATATAACTACTGTGAAAAGAATACTAAGATATCTAAAGAATACTGAGGAATTTGGCTTATGGTATAGAAGAGAAGGAAAATTTGAACTAAAAGTGTTTATTGACTCTGATTGGGCTAGAAATCTTGATGACCAGAAGAGCACATCTAGAGGAGCATTCTTTATGGGTGATAGACTTGTCACACAGATCAGAAAAAAGCAAGGATGTATCTCTCAGTCTACTACAGAAGTAGAATATGTTGCTGTTGCTGCAAACAGCTCAAATATTGCATGGATCAAGCAGCTACTGGAAGGTATGCATATGAAGATCAAAGAACCATTGGTTATCTATTATGATAACACCAGTGCAATAAATATTTCCAAGAATCCAGTCATGCATGCGAAGACTAAACACATCACAATCAAGTATCATTACTTAAGAGAACAAGTTCAAGAGAAAGAAGTTATACTTGAATATGTGCAATTAAAAGAACAATTGGCTGATATCTTCACCAAGCCACTGCCCAAAGATACATTTGATTACCTGAGAAAGAGACTAGGGGTCAAACCCATGTCTAATAGTCAGTAAAAGGACTGACAGCTACATCAACAATATATTATCAGAATATCAATCATGATTGATGCAAGCAGAAGCTGAACTTCCAAGCTACATCTATATACAACAAGGTATATATTAGAACCAAGCACCAGACCAGATTGTTATATTGATGATGGATAAGGGAAATTCAAGGAATATACTATGGAAAGAGAAATTGTTTGACAGAATGTTAGATGTTTGTAAAATATTTGTTTGGCATTGTTGTCAAAGGGAGAGAAAGTTTCCATATTATCATCAGAAACTATTCATTATCAGATTACTCCAAACAAGGAGAGATCATATACAAAGGGAGAGTATTTGTATAAAAGTTGCAAATACAAGACATAGACATCAAAGAAGCAAAATAGTCAATGACAAAATTGACACCAACAGAGGTCACAACACATCAGAAGAAGAAAAAGGAAAGCTCCAAGAATCAAATCTAAGCTTATACAGAGCTTACCGGCAGTCAGACATTTTATCGATTATCAAAACAAACTATTTGGTAATTTGATGAATCTCAACAATTGTATTTCATATTGTATTAGAAATAGTATAGTGTGATAATATAGTGTGTTGCCATCAATGCCAAAGGGAGATATTGATGACATGTAACTGATTAAATGGTTGACTATATTAAGTTGAAGATGATGCAAGACATTAAATTAGTTAATGGTTTGTATTGTCATTGATGTCAACTTGATATAATCTATATGGTCATATACATAATGCTAAAGACTTCAAAGAATCAATGGAATAAAGGTTATGCTTTCATCAATCCATAAAATTCAAGTATTCACTAAGTGACATACTACACTGGCGTAGTGCACACCATCAGTAAAGATAGAGATAAAGTCATAGTAATGCCCGAAGAGCAGAAGACAGTATTGCCTGACAAAGCAGAATCAAAGGATGCCCGACGAGCTAAAAATAGTATTTCCTGATGAGAAAGATCCAATGATGCCTAACAGATGGAGATCCCAAATCTAACTAAAGCTACACCGATGGAACTCGCAGTTGTCACTGGTGGCAAACTACAGAATTGACCGACCGAACAGAGAGTTCAGAAAATGAAAAAATATCTAGCTGGCAGAGCTAAAGGATAGACTTAACTAGTTGTTTTATTTTTTTTATTCGACCATAGTTAAGTAAATGATTTGTACAGTTGGCAAGAAGATAACTACGAGATAAATCAGGAGTTAAAGCCATAAACCAATTTGGCTAGATTGTTTTTCATGCCAAGAATCAAGAATCAAGAATCTAGAATTAAGGAAAATCAAGTCTGTATAAGAGAAAAGCATAATTCATTCTCCATGGTGGTGGTGGTGGTGGTCTAACAACAATCAGATACATGAGGGAGTGAACTGATAGAAGATGCTAAAGAGAAACTGATGAAGGATTAACTTCATACAGTCTTGATCAATCAAGATGAGGGAGAGCTAAGGAATTTAGTAGACACTGACAGATAGAGAAGCACAGCATCACAGAGTAGAAAGAGTTAAGTACAAAGGAATTATATTGATACATTGATCAGAAATATATTGTAAGTAAATAGATCTGAAAATATGCAATTAAGTTGCATTAGAAACATGTCATTTTGTTTCAGTTTAACCATTGAAGAATTAAGTCTCTTAACAAAGAAGGACTTAACAGTCTTTTGTAACTAAGGTATATCCTAATAGATTACCAGAAGGTTGACTCATGATAGTAGCACCAGTCTTACCTAAAGCCTATTGATAGTCTAAGAAGGAGGTTGATTCAAGGATGGTAGTAAGATTTGCATAAAGCCTATTGACAGTCATGAGACTAATGCAAGGATGGTAGCGTAGATGCTAGATACTTAGTGACAACCTATGTATTGAAAATCCTCTAACAAGGTCGCACTTAACAGTGTGTTTGTAACCTTTAATAGGGTTTGCTCCTCACAGGGCTCACTTCAGAAGAGTGCAAATTTGGGGTACCGGTCCCAGTGGTTTTTTCCCTTAATAAGGTTTCCATGTTAAAATCCTTGTGTTAAGTGTGTATGGTTTATTACTTTATTGTTTTACATTCTACAAATGCATTTATGGAATGATTGGTATAATCTACATATTTACTGAGTATCAGTAAATATAGTTTACTACTTATCGGTTATCAAGGAGAATAAGGATAGACTAGGTAAACCGATAGACAGTTATTTGTTTCAAGTAATTCAAGGCATAAATCTTGTCGGGACTTAATAATTTGAGAAGTATTGATTGGTGGATTAAAGTTGAAATTGGAAAAATAATTAAGGCTACTGATTCACCCCCCCCCCCCTCTTAGTTATTACTAACAAATGTCAAAGTGATTTTTTGTTAGCATTTTGATGGGTTCAAAGGAGACTCGATTGTATGTGTGAGTGAGGAGTAGAGGGATTATACCAAAGGGATTTTGATCCAAGAGGCTTTTATCTAGCCATTTTGAATTTACTCCTTCAAATGGGACCTCTCAAGGCTCAAAACATCATATTTTCTTAAAAATGTGCAATTTCAGCAAAAATTAGGATGTTCAAAAAAGTGGGACACACTATTGTGGGACCACCCATCCATACATACATTCACTATAAATATGTAGAATTGGGATATTATGATATTTTTGAGAATTATGAATGACTATGTATTGATGATATATTGAAAGATGAATTCCAAAACTTAAATCAGATTAACCTAGCGTACCTCAAAGACTTCATTGTATTTGATGAAACACAATGGATCAAGATAGTGCTCAGCATAATTCACAACCAGTTCTTTTGGGTCAGTGAAAAACCTATCAAGGTTACGAAGGAACTTATTCATGAGGTAACAAGATTTAGTAATGTCCATGAAGCACCTAATCTAAAATCGTTGAAGAAAGATATTGTGGAAAATTTAAATAAATCTAAATGGGATAGAAGGGAAATGACTTTAAATGACATTATTCAACTAGATGTGAAATATTTCCTTAATGATACTTGGCTACAAAGTATATCACAATAGTAGATTGAATTCTATTTCAGCTACAATCATTCACACTGCTTACCAAAGTGTGAAGGAGGACATGAAGTTTTATATTTGTGATATTTTGAGGAAGCAGCTACTGGAAAATCTGGAGAAGATCAAGAAGGATAAGGAAAAGACATTCAAGTATTATTCTTTGATAGTTGACATGTTCTTTTATCTGATGAACCACTTTCTATTAATTTATAACACTACTTGGTATAAGAACATCCCTGTGGGAATTCAAATTTATAATTTCTATCAGATGTAGAAGAAGGATGAAATAGAGGAATTGATTTATGGTCACTTCAAGATGTTTCAAAATAAAATGAGGGAAACAGAGAGGATACCAAAGATATTGATGGACAGTATGTTGATTTAGTATGCTTTATAGTAGAAATAGATCAATATTGTATGGAAGTAGTGGAACCAAGAAATATTGGAGTTTTTTTTTTTCTATTTGAGGTGTTGACAGTCATTTTTTGTCATTGATGTCAACATATATTTTAGTTGGATGCATTAGAAGTTTCAGAAGACTTGTTCATAATAGGTACAGGAAAGATTGATAGTTGTGTAAGGATAGTATATGGTGTTTGACTATATGCAAGCACAAATTTGTGTATTGGAAAATAATTACACCTTATATCTAAGGTTTATAGATTTCATATTGTTGTTTGCATAAGTTAAAATTGTTTTGGTAAATATTGTTTATAGAATAGTGACAGAGGATTATGATAGAGATGGTCTCTGAGGTTTTGGGATAACTTAGATGCAAGCATGAGTTAAGGTATGCAAACTTAAGTCATCATATAATTTACACTGGAAAATATTCATTATGATTCTTGGGTTGTTGAATTCTTGATGATGTCATCTGAGGTGTGTGGAACTGCAAAGACCTATTTGGAGCCAACCATAGAGATGTAACATGCCTAGTGAATGTAAAGCATGAATTATGGATATTGGAACGTAACTAATGATTTGTATTTTTTATTTACTTGTTTAAGGTACCATGTATATATTAGTAAGGTTCTATGCAATTATTTGTGCATTGGGGAAGTCTTAATAGGCTGACCTAATTTATTATTGTATCTTATATAAAGGATAGTAGTGTCTTGATACGAGAGTATTGATTTTGATGTTGTGAGCTATTAGTAATAACTAAGAGGGGGGGGGTGAATCAGTGGCCTCAAAAATTTATCCTTTAATCACTAACCACCAATCAAATAAACATCAGATTATTAAGTCCCTACAAGATGCATGCGATGAAATACTTATGATGATTAACTGTCTGTCAGTTTTCCTTGTCTGTCCTTATTCTCTTTGATTACCGATATGAAATATAACTATTTACCAAAATATAGTAAATAATTAGAGTATACCAATATATCCAAAAATGGATATGTGAAATGTAAAATAGTAAAGTAATAAATCATACACACATAACACTTTGATTTTAACGTGGAAACCCTGTTGAGGGAAAAACCACTGGGACCAGTACCTCAAATTTTCACTCTTCTGAAGTGAGCCCTATTAAGATCCAACTCTATAAAAGGTTACAAACACACTGTTATGTGTGACATTTTTAGAGGATTTTATACATATAGGTTGTCGCTTACTATCGGGCAACTCAGTTTGCTACCATCCTTGAATCAACATCTTTCTTAGACTGTCAATAGGCTTTAGGAAAATATAGTGCTAATTTCATGAATAAACCTTTTTGGAACTCCTTAAGATGTACCTCAATATATAAGACTGTTAAGTCCTGCTCTATTAAGAGACTTGATGCTTCAATGGTTAAACTGAAACAAAATGACTTGTTTCTAATGCAACTTGAATTGTAGATTTTTAGATCTATTTAAGTACATTACCTCTCTGATCAATATATCAATTCAATTCCTTGTGCTCCACACTTTCTTCTTTGTGATGTTGTGCTCACTGTTTGTCGGTGTTTGCAGAATTCCTTAGTTCTTCCTTCAATTTTATTGATCAGTACTGCATGAAGTTATCCTTCTTCAGTTTCTCTTCAGCATCTTCTTTTTATTCACTCCCCATGTTGTGTTTGAAAATGAGTTAATCTTGTCTCCTATATAGACATGATATTCACTATTTCTTGATTCTTGATTCTTAGTGTGAAAAATAATCCAGCCAATCTAATTTAAAGCATAACTCCTGATTTATCTCGTAGTTATCTTCTTGCCAACTGTACAAATCTTCTTTAAATCAATCACTTAACTCTGGTTGAATAAAATAATTAAAACAACCAGTTAAGTCTATCTTTAGCTCTTTCCAGCTAGTTATTTTCTCATTTTCTAAACTCTCTGTTCCATCAGTCAACTCTTCAGTTAGTCATCGGTTACAACTGATAATTCTGTCGGTGTGACTCCAGTTAGTTTTGGGATCTCCATCTATTGGGCATCATTGGATTTTTACTCGTCGAGAAACACTGTCTTCATTTTATCAGGCAACCTGTGGTTTGCTTCATTGGGAAACATTGTAGTTAGTATGTTGGGTATCATTGTGACTTTTCTTCATTGGCTTTACTGATGGTGTGCACTCCGTCGGTGTTGTCTCTCACTTAGTGAATACTTGACTTTTATGCATTGCTAAAAGGATAACCTTTGTTCAATTGATTCTCTGAAGTCTTTGGAATTATGTACATGACCATATAGATTATATCAAGTTGACATCAATGACAATACAAACCATTAATTGAATTATTTCCTTGCATTATCTTCAATTTTAGCATTATCAAACATTCAATCAGTTATATGTCATCAATCTCTCCCTTTGGCATTGATGGCAACAAAACTTATATTATCACACTATACTATTTCTAATACAATATGAAATACAATTGTTGAGATTCATCAAACCACCAATCTTTATTTGATAACCAATAAATGTCTGAACTTCGGTAAGCTCTGTTTTAGCTTAGATTTGATTCTTGCAGATTTCTATTTTCTGATGTGTTGAGTCTCCTCTAGTGTCAATTTTTGCTTTGATGTCTTGTCCTCTTTTCAACAAATTTCTCTTTGTGTAATCTTTCATATAATTTTCTCTCCCTTAGGATATAATTTCTCCCTGTTGGAGTGATCTAATAATGGATAATCTCTCTTCCTTTTCTCAGAAGAATGTAATAATATGGATAATCTCTCTCCCTTTGACAACAATGCCAATCAAATATTGAAATAGTGTCTATTGCCAATTGTTTTAAATATCTGACATTCATGTCAAATAATAATTTTCCTCTTATCGATAATATATTCCTTGAATTTTTCTTATCCATTAGCAGTACAACATTATGCTCTGGTGCTTGGTTTTCATATATACCTATCTGTATATAGATGTAGCTTTGAAGTTCTTCTCTTTGCTTGCATCAACATTTCTAATATTCTGATAATATATAGGCTGATGCAACCTTCAATCTTTTACTAACCAAAAGACAAGGGTTTTACCCCTAGTCTCTTTCTCAGGTACTCAAATGTATCTTTGGGTAGTGGCTTGGTGAAGATATCGGCCAACTATTCTTTTGATTGTACATACTCAAGTGTCACTTCTTTCTCTTGAACTTGTTCTCTGAAATAATGATACTTGATTGTAATGTGTTTAGTCTTTGCATGCATGACTATATTCTTGGAAATGTTTATTGCACTGGTGTTATCACAATAGATAATCACTTGTTCTAAGATCTTCATATGCATGCCTTCCAGCAGTTGTTTGATCCATGCAATATTTGAGCAATTTGCAGCAGTAGCAACATACTCTACTTCTGCAATAGACAGAGAGATGCATCCTTGCTTCTTACTGATCCATGTGACAAGTCTGTCACCCATAAAGAATGCTCCTCCAGTTGTTCTCTTTCGGTCATCAAGATTTCCAGCCCAATCAACATCGGTAAACACCTTTAGTTAAAATTTTCCTTCTTCTATACCATAAGCCAAATTCCTTAGTATTCTTCATATATCTTAGGATTCTTTTCACAACATTCATATGTGATTCCCTGGGGTTAACAAAAAATCTAGCAATAATTCCTACTGCATGTACAATATCTGGTCTAGTGTGTACAACATACATGATTTTTCCAATCATTGATCTGTACAAAGTATGATTTATCTTTGTTGTCTTATCCTCCTTTGTCAACTTAATTATAGTAGCCATTGGTGTTCCAACTGGTTTGGATTCTTCCATCTTGAATATCTTCAGGACCTCTTTGATGTACTTGGACTGTGTAATGAAAATACCTTCACTTTGTTGAATGATATATAGACCAAGAAAGAACTTGATCTCTCCAAACATAGAATTCTCAAATTATTTTCTCATCTCATTAGCAAATGATTTTCATATCATATCATTCCCTCTAAATATGATGTCATCAACAAATATTTCAGCAATCAAAGTGTTAGCATCAGTATCTTCTTTTAAATAAAGATTGTTGTTTTCACTAGTCCTTATGAATCCAATACTTATTGTATAGGAATGAAGTCATTCATACTAGGCTCTTGGAGCTTGTTTTAATCCATACAAGGCTTTGTGAAGTCTACATACCATGTTCCTCTTGTCTAAATCTACATACCCTTTGGGTTGCTCAATGTATACCTCTTCTTCAAGTATTCCATTTAGGAATGTTGACTTGACATCCATTTGATATCCTTTGAATCCTTTGTATGCAGCATAAGAAAGTATTATTCTCACTCCTTCTAACCTAGAAATGGGTGCAAAGGTCTCTCCATAGTCTATACCTTCCTCTTGTGCATACCCTTTGCATACTAGTCTTGCTTTGTTCCTTGTGACTTCTCCATTCTCATTCATCTTATTCCTAAACATCCATTTTGTACCAATGAAATTCTTGTCATTTGGTCTTGGCACAAGTGACCATGTTTTTTTCTTCTCAATCTACTCAATCTCATCATTCATAGCACTTATCCATTCCTCATTATCTAGTGCAGCATTGACAGATTTTGGTTCAAACTCACAAATTATGCAACTTGAGTTATAAGACTTACTTCTTCTTCTTGTACCAAATTTCTTATCTCCTATGATCTGGAACTTTGGATGGTTCCTCCTTACATATCTTGCCAGTACATGTATAGTCCTTTGTCTATTAGCTTGATCATTATTTTGATCTTCATTCTATTCTTCATCACCTTGAACATTTTCTTGATCATTATCCTGACCGTCGGTATTTGCAGCCTGATGTTCTAGAGCAATGATTTGTAGCTCAGGTGCTCTACATTTTTGGTAGGGTATAGTTTCAAGTTCCTTATTGTAAGTGAACTTATTGTAGTCCTCTGGCTCTTTAGTGCTTTCTTATTCATTCTTCTCTACAAATTCATCTATCTTTACATTTGCACTTTCAATAATTTTGTTAGAGGCTTGTTTTAGACATTTCTAAGCCTTTCTCCTCGTAGAATACCCTAGAAAAATTCCTTCATCACTCTTGGAGTCAATTTTTACATTTCTATCATCTTTTAAGATATAACATTGACTGCCAAAATTTTTGAAATAACTCACATTGGGTGTGTATCCATACCATAGCTCATAAGGTGTCTTCTTGGTGTCTTTCTTCTGTTGTAATTTGTTTAGTGTGTAAACAACAGTGCTGATAGCTTCTCTCCAGAATATTTGGGTGATTCCTTTTTCTATCATCAGTGTTCTAGCATAATCAACCATTGATCTATTCCTTCTTTCAGCAATCCCATTTGTTGTGGTGTTCTTGGTGTAGAAACCTATCTTTTTATACCATGCTCATTACAAAAGTTAGTGAATTCATCTGATATAAACTCACCTCCTCTATATGATCTCAAACATTTTAGATCCTTACCACTTTGTTTCTCTACCAAAGCCTTATACCATTTAAACATCTTGAATGCTTCAGATTTATCTTTTAAAAACATGACTGTCATCATTCTAGAGTAATCGTCAACAAAGAGAATAAAATATCTATCTCCATAATAACTCTTTGTCCTCATAGGTCCACATAAATCAGTATGGACCAATTCAAGAATTGCATCAGATGTATGAATTTTTCTTTCGAAACTAGAATTTGTCATTTTAGCTTTTTGACAATTTTTACACATGATGTTGTCGGGCTTGGTCATTGTCGGTAAGCCTCTAACATTTCTCTTTTTGATAATTTTAATCATGTTGTCAAAATTCACATGAAAAAATCTTTTGTGCCAAACCATATGTCCTCGTTCATAGCAATCAAACAAGTGGAGTCAATATCATTTAGATAGAATAATTTACCTTTTGTCTGCTCACTGGTACCAATCAGATTTCCAGATTTGTTGAAGATCTTTTCCTTCTTATTTTCAAATGCTACTTTGTGACCTAAATTATTCAACTGAGAATTACTCAATAGATTATAATTCAGTCCATTTACCCAATAAGCATTCTCACATTTTATCTGGTTATTCAACATTATTGTTCCTCTACCTTCAACTGGACAAGTGGTGTCATTTCACATTCTTACTAATCCACCTTTGTAGTATTCAAAAGTCTCAAACTTTTGCTTATCACCGGTCATATGATGAGTGCAGCCACTATCTATGATCTAAACATCATTTTTATAAATTTTAGATATGAGAGCTATTTCTACATACCTTTCTTCATCATCATCTGAATCATCCTTTACAACCACAAACACCATCTCAATATCTTCATCAGATTCGGTGTTAGTATCATCATCTTTGCATTTTTCTAGGTAGCTGACCTTCTTTCCTTTGTCCTTGTAGTCTCAGGTATCTCTTCTTTCTAATTTTTGGTAGCTTCTGTGATCACCTCTGTCAGACCTTTTCTCAAAATATTTGTCATTACTTATGTCATCTTTTCTTTTGTTAGTACATCTTGCAGCAAAGTGTCCAATCTCTTTGCAATTAAAAGAAACAAGTGGTAATTTACCTTTGTATTTACCTTTGCCTCTCTGCATTCTTCTAGCCATAAGTGCTTCAATTTTATCAAGATCATCTTGTTCATTTTCACTATCACTATCTTTTCTTATAGTGTCTCTGTCACTTGATTTACTTATTCTGATAGAATTTTTGAATGCAGACTCTATGTTTGGTAAGACACTATTATCAAAGTTATTCATTTCAAATGAAATCAATCTTCCAATTAAACTGCCTAGAGTAACATTGCTATTTTCTACTACTCTCATTTATTGAATGGTAGATACTCTAATAGCATAGGTAGGTAGTAAGGTTCTTAGAATTTTACTTACCACTGTATCTTCTTCTAGTACACCTCCAACTCCCCAGATAGCATTGACAACCTCTTTAATTCTTGTGTTGTACTGAGTGATGTTTTCTCCTTCTTTCATTTTGTGATCATCAAAATTTCCTCTAAGGACTTTTTCCTTGGCTCCCAAAACATTTTTTTCACCACCATGTACAAGATTCAATTTGTCCCACATCTACTTTGCAGATTTGCATTCTTTGACATCTTCAAATTTAGCATCGGAGAGTGAGGAAGAAAGCTCTATCATCATGCCATTATGTGCATGCTTCTCTTTCATTTGTTCATTTGTTGGTGCTCCTGTGGGCAACACATATTTATTTTCAAGGAATTGAGTAACATCATTACCAATACCTGATAGGTGGAGTCTTATTTTGCTTTTCCATGAAGCAAAATTATCTTTGTTCAACTTGGGCACACCTCATTTGTTCATCTTGTGATCTTGATTTAGGTCTTGAAACCTTCCTTCTAAGCACACAAGCTCTGATACCAATTGTTAGTAATAATTAAGAGGGGGGGTGAATCAGTGGCCTCAAAATTTTTCCCTTTAATCACTAACCACCAATCAAATAAACCTCAGATTATTAAGTCCCTACAAGATGCATGCCATGAAATACTTATGATGATTAACTGTCTGTCAGTTTCCCTTGTCTGTCCTTATTCTGTTTGATTACCAATATGCAGTATAACTATTTACCAAAATACATTAAATAAGAAGAGTATACCGATATATCAAAAAATGCATATGTGAAATGTAAAATAGTAAAGTAATAAACCATACACACATAACACTGGATTTTAACATGGAAACTCTATTGAGGGAAAAGCCACTGGGACCTGTACCCCAAATTTTCACTCTTCTAAAGTGAGCCCTGTTAAGAGCCAACCTTGTTAAAGGTTACAAACGCACTGTTAGGTGTGACCTTGTTAGAGGATTTTATATATATAGGTTGTCACTTAGTATCAGGATACTTAGTTTGCTACCATCCTTGAATCAGCCTCTTTCTTAGACTGTCAATAGGCTTTAGGAAAATCTAGTGCTAATTTCATGAATCAACCTTTTTGGAACTCCTTGGGATGTACCTCAATATATATAAGACTGTTAACTCCTGCTCTGTTAAGAGACTTGATGCTTCAATGGTTAAACTGAAACAAAATGACCTATTTCTAATGCAACTTGAATTGCAGATTTTCAGATCTATTTAAGTACATTACCTCTCTGATCAATATATCAATTCAATTCTTTGTGCTCCACACTTTCTTCTCTTTGATGTTGTGCTCACTGTTTTTTGGTGTCTATAGAATTCCTTAGCTCTTCCTTTAGCTTCATTGATCAGTACTGCATGAAGTTATCCTTCATCAGTTTCTCTTTAGCATCTTCTCTTTATTCACTTCCCCTGCTGTGTTTGGAAATGAGTTAAGCTTGTCTCTTATATAGACATGATATTCACTGTTTCTTTATTCTTGATTCTTGGCATGAAAAACAATCTAGCCAATCTGATTTAAATCATAACTCCTAATTTATCTCATAGTTATCTTCTTTCCAACTGTACAAATCTTCTATAAATTAATCACTTAACTCGGGCTGAATAAAACAATGAAAACAACCAGTTAAGTTTATCTTTAGCTCTTGCAAGCTAGATATTTTTTCATTTTCTGAACTCTCCATTCCATTGGTCAACTCTTTAGTTAGTCGACGGTTACAACTACCAATTCTGTCGTTGTGACTCCAATTAGCTTTGGGATCTTTGTCCGTCGGGCATCATTAGATTTTTACTCGTCGAGCAACACTATCTTCAGTTCGTCAGGAAACCTGTGGTTTGCTTTGTTAGGAAACATTGTCTTCAGTACATCAGGTATCAATGTGACTTTTCTTCTTTGGCTTTACCGATGGTGTGTACTCCGTCAGTGTTGTCTGTCACTTAGTGAATACTTGACTTTTATGCATTGTTGAAAGCATAACCTTTGTTCCATTGATTCTCTAAATTCTTTGGCATTATGTACATGACCGTACAAATTATATCAACTTGACATCAATGACAATACAAACCATTAACTGATTTAATGCCTTGCATTATCTTCAATTTTAGCATTATCAAACATTCAATCAGTTATATGTCATCAATGAGCATGTGGATACAAGTTTTTCTAGATGTAGAGAAGTGATTATGTTTATAATGCACTTCATTGGAATTGTATAGGCAAAGAAAGTTGCTATCAGTCACTTCATTATTATAAGTATGATTTCATACTTCTCTTTGGACACTGAATCTAGAAGGTGGGTTTAACCTTCACATTTGGGTAGTGTGCTTGGGAAGTGAGCTCTTCATTTCATTCAACTCTTAATAGGGTTGAAAGGAATCCTAATAGGGTCTGTCATGTAACAAGGACTTTGTACTAGATGTTATAATCAACACCTAACAGGGATAGATAACCTAACATGGATATAATATTTCTAGTGCATTATGTGCGGGTATTAATTCCCACAGAGGTTTTTCCCTTAACAAGGTTTTCCTAAATAACAAATACTTTTGTTATGGTGTTGTTCTTGAAGTGTTCAGATTTTCATTTAGTAATTTATCATATATTTAAAGTTTAAATATTTTGGACACACAACTAATTCTCCCCCCCTCTCAGTTGTGATGATAGACTATTATTCCTAACAATTGGTATTAGAGACTATGGTCCTCTAAGAGAAATATTAATAGCTTGAGGTGATCTAGAGATGGATGACTATCAAAAGGAGAGTCCAAAATTTGATGCTAAAAGTTTTGACAGTTGGAACAGAAAGATGAGAACTCATTTATTCTTTAAGAGGATTGATTATTGGATTATTACAAACAAGGATGATAAGATCAAGACAAAATATGATTTACCAAGTTCTACTAAAGATGAAAGGAAGATGTTTCACTATAATATGGTTACAAGAGAAGAATTGATTAGCATGCTCTCTAAGGTTGAAATTATACAAGTCAAAAACCTTGATTCTTCACAAAAGATTTGGACAAGGCTAGAGGTAATGAATGAAGGAGATCAGTGCACTAAGTAGGCAAATGATAAAAAATTTGAAGGCTAAAATGGACAGTCTAAGAAAGCAAGATGATGAGAATGTTAGATCATATGTACAAAGGGTTATGGAGGTCGCAACAAGTATTAGAAAATGATGCAGATGGTTTAGGGTTCTAGTGGTTTCTTCCCCAAAGTGCTCCTAATCTCTTCTAACCATCCAATGATTAACTCTCCTTGTTTTCTTCTCCAATCTGGATCTCCAAGATCCCCTTTATCAAATTTTCCTCCTAGGTATAGCTGAGTTGTTGAAGACACCAATACTCCTAGGTTCAACTAAAACAACTAGTTCTTCAATTTCCTAGGCGTCTTCACTAGATCTTTCACCTAGAATACCAAACCCTTGCTTAGGATCTTCCCATACATCCCCATAGACTCTTTTTTATGTCCTTGTCCCATTAAAATATCTTTATAACCCTTTCCCACACTTCTAGATACTTTACCAATCCATTTGTTGTCAAATTCACTAGGAGGCCTAATTGGCTTGTTTCCTAGTAGGTCAAATTTCAATGTTTTTGGTCTAAAGCTCCCAAATATTACAAATAAATCCACATAATATCTTGAAAATCTTTAAGGTATCCATCAACCCTATCAAAATCCAAAATCCTAGCTTCTATATGCACCCACAACCCTAGTTATCAACAGGCCCTAGTTTTTAGCCTATTAACTAGGCCTCTAGACCAGTCTGGACAAATTGCCACCAAATTGGTCTTCAAAATTAATTTCACTATCTCCCACCTTTTAATCCTTCAAGGATACTCTTTATAAATTCTGCACATGTCTCTAAGTATTTTCTCCAAGATCATGGGTGCTCGATCCAAATCCAACTTTACCCTGTCTAGGCTCACCTATTCCTAACAGTTAGCCATAGGGATTTAGTTTTGGTCTAGAAAATCAATTTAAAAACAAAAAAGGAAAAAAACACTATTTAAAGACTCTAACCCTTCATCCCCTATGGTTTCAGCCATTTCCACCAGTGGATGTTTATGTTAGAGCCATATCTACCACTATCACTCTGTAAATGGAGACTACAGACCAGTGACTTAAACTTTATTACAACTTTATACTACACTAACTTGAAATAAAAATAATCAATGAAAAAGAAAGATAATACAAAAAAATACACTACCATGGGGTCTGATAACCCAATTCGATCCGTACACAGCCGTATAGAAAACAAGAAACAATACAGTTTGCAAGGAACTATAGTCTGACATCCATACAGAAGGTACATAAAAATTTTATGCAATGTAAAACTCCATTAACCTTCTAAAAATCAAAGATCCATGCTCATATACTTGAGCATGGGTAGTTACAACCACTCCGACCTCCATTAGCAACTTCTTGCAAAATGTTGCAAAAGTTGCTCAACCAACTTTCAAAGTTTCTAGCAACTTTTTTGTATTTTGTACTATTTGACTCTTTTTGTCAACTCGATGGATGTTGTTGAATTCTATGAACCTATTTAGGATATTTAGGGTCCTAAGAGACACACTAAACCTGAATTACACAAAAATAACACCTTTTGTCTTTCTAGGTCAAAATGACCATAAATCACCTAGTGAGCACTTTTGGCTCTTACGAAAATGGAGGTGGTTACCTTTGGATCCAACCTATTGGACCTTATTCCAATCCAAACACAACACCTAAAACACCAAACACATAAAAATGGGAGGTTCTCTGCACCATACTCCCCTGGGACAAAGAACTCAAGTCCCTTGAGTTAGGAGGTCTTCAATGGTGACCCCATGCTTTCGAATGTTTGCTTCAGTCATCCAAGTGGCCTCACCTTCAGGTAGTCCTTGGCACTTAACTAGATACTCTTTTTAAGTACCCTTAATTGTCTTTTTTATCACCTTAGAATCAAGTATTCTATCTAATTTCATTGGGATTGGGGTAGGCAAGTACTGCACCCAATTATCATCTCCTAAATATGTAAGTGTTGTTTGACCTGTGTCTAGAGATGATCCCTTATAGGGATACATGTCACATACATTAAAGATTGGTGAAATGCCCAACTCAGGAGGAAATTCCACTTCATATGCATTCTTCCCATACTTGTGCAATATCTTCAAGGGTCCTATATTCTTCATGAGTAACTCAGTAGGATGTCCCTCAGGTAGTATTTCCTTTATGAGGTAAGCAAGTACTAAATCCCCCACCTTGAACTTCAAATCCCTTCATGTCTGATCGGCCTTGGACTTATACTTCTCCACTTGATTTTGTAGAGTCTTGTTGACCTGATCATGAAGCTCCTCCATTAGTTCTACAAATGACTCCCCTTGGGCACTCCTTTTGTCCTACAAACTGAGATCCCTAAACTCTAAGATCCCTCTATGATTGACCCCATATCCTATCTCAAAGGGTCTTTTACCAATACTCCTATTAATGGAGTCATTATAGGAAAATTCTTCCTGGCCTATAATGTGATCCCATGACTTTCCATGTTTCTTAGCCAAGCATCTTAACAAGTTCCCAAGTGACCTATTCACTACCTCCATTTGTCCATCTTATTTTGGATGGTAGGATAAAGAGAAAGACAAGTTTGTACCTAGCATCTTCCAAAGGGTCCTCCAAAAGTGAGCCACAAACTTACTATCTCTGTCACTTACTATATTTAGTGGCAATCCACGGATCCTTACAATGTCTCTAAAGAACAAACCTGCAATTTTTGAAGCATCATTGGTTTGCTTACATGGAATGAAGTGATTCATTTTTCTAAAATGGTCCACCACAACAAACACACTATCATGACCCCTTGTTTTCTTTGGTACCCCCAAAATAGAATCCATGCTCAAACACTCCCAAGGCCTTTGAGGTATTGATAGAGGTTTCTACAAACCACTATTACTACTTTGTCCTTTATCCCTCTAACATATCTGACATTACTCCACAAGTTTCCTAAAATCTGACTGTAACTTAGGACAATAGTAATGTTGGAAATACAATAATGGGAAAGCAAGATACTGAGAGGGGGGTGAATCAGATCTTCAAATTTAAACACTTAAAACAAACTGATCCACATTCATACTTATATGAATCCAATTTAATCTTAGATAGAATCCACACAATGAAATAAATAACACATAAGGCAATAACTTGGTAACCCAGACACCCAAATATGTAAAACTGAGGTGGGGATGACACCCACAAAATTATCCACTACTACAGTAATAAAGTGTTCCTGTTAAAGCTACAAATGTTGATTACAAACTGTAATCTACCCTATTAAAGGTCTGCCCAGTTAAGAGCTAAAGATCATTACAATCTACCCTGTGAAAGGATTTTAACTTACAATAAAGTAAGCACTCTATTAGGAGATAAAGAAAGGTCTGCTAGAACCACTCTGTTAAGAATTTTTCACCTGATACAATGATTAGAATGTCTCAAGTATTGATTCTTCATCATGCACTTTGATGGTGATGACAGATCTCCTCTTTCTAGTACCTTCTATGATCTCATAATCTGATATAACTTTACTCTGTTGTTCACTGTCTTGTTACTCTGCTTGATCTTTGCTTCTTAAAAAAATAACCCTCTGTGCATTTCACTTCAAAATGCAGTCACCACACACTTCATCTACTCTATCCTTATGCTTACAGAATAGGGTTTAGATGCAATCTAATATATCCACTCAAGTCTGATAACGAGATCTAGATCAATGATCAAGATCTAATTCCCATACCTTGATGGTATTACAATTAATGTTTGCAATAGATCATGCATAGGATAAAACAATTAAATGCATAACTAACTCCATAGAAGAATATTAAATGCATACATAGGTCAGCCCAAAAAGTTTATACAAGTTAGCCAAATCACTTATCCTCAAAGTTTGAATCATTCCTCACATGTATACAAAAGTTGTTCTGCTCGGCACTTGACTTGTCTATTGTTTGACACTTAACATCTTTGTGTCCTACTCGGCTCAGCAATGTAACTCAGCTCGGCAATGTAACTAGGCCTTGCATAGTTTTAGCTTGGCCACAGTGATAGCCAACTAAAATTGCCTAAGTGAATGACTAAGTGTTGGTCACTAATCATCAACAGAACTTAGAGATTAACAATCTCCCCCTTTGATATTAGTGGCAAAAAAACTTATCATTACTTCCGTTCATTTCATCAAATATCACCTAAGTACACTAAGTACTCCCCCTAGGAATATACTCAAAAATAATCCATACAAAAATTTTACATGCCTTCAAAAATTATAGACAAGTGTACCTATTCTGTACTAATGTATCATACTGTATCCTTTCCAATTTCCTTACCATCTTCCCCCTTTTTTTTGTCACTGATTGCTGGTGGGGTTAAGTTGTAGTTATCAAAAAATTGTTTATGAAGCTGCAAGGTCAATTCAAATGTAGTATCCCAGCTTTCCTTAGCAATCTTCATAACTTCCAATTTGATTTCTAGCTCGACAGCTAGAATCACTAAACTTTCTATAGTCGATAGATTTGCATTGCTCTGTGATAATTCCTTTACAATTGAAAGTTCCTTCTGTATTTCTTCCAAGTGAGGGAACACGCTTGTCTAAATAGTTAACAATTTGGCCCTTATTCGACCATCTTTAGCCATAAGCTCGACTATTCTCCATTGTGCATTTATCAACTTAGTAAGATGTAAAGAACTAGAAGTAGTATCTTTACCCAAAGTAGTGAAAGTTGATCTCAAATCTATCTATAGCCTCTCAAAAAGCTGTAGATTATCCTTTGTGGAAAATTCAATATCACATAATTTTCCGTACAAGGAATAAACATTGGTTGTAACTTTCTCTAAAGTTTCTACAAGAATAGAAAGTTCAACCTGTTTTGTTGTAATCTCTTCTGAGATTTTCTCTAGAAATTTGCTCTCAAATCTTCTCCTGGGCCATTGTAGAAGCTTTTCATTGTACTCTATGTCCTCGTTAGTTACCTTCTATACAATGTTGACTAGCTGATCAATAATTGGAGCTTGAGGCATTTCATCCTCTAAGTCAAAAGCCTTTGCAAATATGTCTTTGATGTCATGCAACACCTACTTTTGCTTTTGTTCTATCTTCATCTCTTCCTATCTCTTCTTCCTCTTAAGTAATTCTTGAAGAGTCCCTATTTGTTTAAAAGATAACTCATTGGGATCCCATTGTGGAATCATAATGACTTCATCTAATGTTACATCTAGAATCTGAGACTTCTTTTTCAGAATTCTCTTTTTCTTCACCTCTGGAGAGCTTATGCTCGGCAGCATAATACATTTCCCTTTGACAGTGTCAATGTCCAATGCCTCTTTTAATTCTATCAATATTGTCTGGGGGTTTGGAATACTCCTAGTTTTAGGATTAGTGGGACTAGATGATTTAGAGTGTGGTAGATCAACCAATACTTGCATTGCCTCTTCTTCTTTAGGCTTATCAATAGTATTTGCTATCACTACTCCACTATCTAAAACTATTTGTACAACCTCTAAAATAGGTGGATTCTGTGAAGTTACCTCTTGTTCATTTGCTTGCAGTTTCTCTTCACTTTTCTAATCATTAACAACTTCAATTATTTCATCAGATGATGTGGTCTTTCCTTCTTCATTATCAGTTGCCTTAATAGGTGAATCAGTGTATTTACTACTCAACATATCTTGTTCCTCGACATTCAAATTACTTGGATCATCAACAATAAAATCCATAGGATTGTCTGCAGTCAGATCAATAGAATTAGTTGAGTCTAATGCACCTTTGGTTTTGTCCTATTCAATAACAATTTTATCTTGTGTTATCTGTGGCTCAGGGGTAGTCTTCACTTCAACTTCTTTTGTCTTTTGCTCAGATGTCCCTTCACCAGATTTCTTATCTTTTGGAACGGCCAGTCCAAAGATTTCCTTCCAAATCCTTGTGCTTTGTTGTACTGCACCTTCAATATCATTTTTCACAACAGCATAGCCTCTGAGTTTAAGAATAAACCTATTCTTGTAATCCTCAATGAATTTAACTCTTTGTTTTGAGGTTAACTCAGGTATTACCTGGGCTAGAGTTCCTTCCCTGATTTCTCTTTCTATGGCAAGTGCAAATTCCCATTTTCTTTATAGAAAATCATATAGTTCATTTGGCACATGATTTCCTATCTTTGTAGGAGTTAATTTGGAAGTACTCATCATGTCCAAGAGTGCTTCCTGAACATTGTGCCTATCCACATTATTCAATTTCTCATACTTAATGAACTTAAAAGTTGCTAACACTGTTGAATTCCTCAAATTGTCACATGCCTCATCAATACTTTCTAGTTTCTTGAATTGTGTTGTAGTTATGTTGCTGGGTTCATCAGTTTCTGTGTTTTCCTCATCATTATCTGTCCCCAAATTTAATCTCCTTCTTGGTCTTTTTTCTGGCTTACTTAGCTTATCCTTAGGAGCAACCTTAGCTTCCTTTCCAAAACTACTTTTTGCAACTTTCCTCTTACCATACACTTTAGTTTGTACTTCTTCTTGAGAAGTAATAGTAGATGCTCTAGTCCTCAGATGATTAGCTGCAAGAGGTGTAACCTTAGGTTTAGCTTTGCTCGGCTTGGTTACTATGACAATTGGTGGTATTTTGCCCTTAGCTTTCTTAGTGACCTCTTCTGATGCACTCACTTCCTCCTCTTTATAAATATCCTCACCTTGTCTAGTGGTCAGGCCTAAAGGTGCATCCTCAGGTTCTTCACCACTACCTAAACCAACCATTTTCTTCAAATTTTTCACAATCTTCTTTCTTTTCCTCTCCATAGTTTCCTCATTCAAGCTTCTAGAAATTTTAGCTTTGGCTTCATCAAAGTTTCCAAATCTCTCTTTTGTAGGATCAATTGCCTTAGCTAGGAGTGCAATGATGGCAGCTGATGCTTCATCAATGTTAATTTCATATGGAAATGGTTCTAAGCATGTTATCCTAGGTGTCACTTCCTTGATATAAGTTTTATCTGTATCAACTAGAAAATAGATTTCTTCATAGTGCTTCTCCACTAGTGACTTATGAATCCTAGTCCTCAATCTCATTCTCTTTTTGAATTCTACAAAATACTCCCCATAATGCTATTGAAATTACTCCCTAGTTTCTTAATACATTCACTAATCTGAACTGTTATGGGTCTATCCTTTTTCCAAACAATATTTCCCAATGTAGGAAATGTATCCTGAATGTAGAAAAATATACAGACTAGTAAGGAACCAAACTTACATGATGAACTCTTAGCCTTTCTGATTGATTCTAGGTTCTTGGCTAATTGTGTCTGTTGTAGCTCGGCAAGATCATATGTGTGATTCTTCTTAACAATTTTCCATGCCTGATCAACGGCTGTACAAGTAACACTATCTAATTTGCTCAACTGATAGAACTTATGTGCTATTACTCTTACTCCAAAATCAATTTCTATGTCTGTTATTATAGAGATAGTCATACCTTTGTTTTTCCATATGGCTCCAATGTTCAGTGTAATTTCTTCTTTGGTGTTATCTCTCACTGTTCATTTTCCGTTCACTATAGGATATCCAGTCACTCGATGAATCATGCTTTTGGTGATCTTGACTAGTCCATTATCCAACCACATACACATGTCATGAAATTAGATAAGGATAACCTTAATCCATTCATCTTTTAAACCTTGTGGAAAATCGAGGACACAAGTTAACCTGTTGTCGGCTAAATGTTTGAATTCTACCTTCAAAACTCCATTGACACACAATTTGCTGTAGGATTTCCTTAATTCACTATCACCTACTTCACCAATCTTAACCATATAACATGATTTAACATCATGGATCATAAGTACCTTGGGTGGAATGGATGAGAGGGCTCCTGTTAAATCACTCTAAATTGCACTTTCAAGAATGGCTTGAAAGTTGAGAGGTTCACATTCATCACTTCGTACTAACTAAATTTGTTGTTGTTCTACCTCCATATTCTTAGCTGGTGCAAAAGAACTTGCAGCCATAATCTTGAAATTAGGGTTTGAAAGATGAAAAATAGAGTACCTTGGAAAGTAGCTCTTTGCACTGTTCACCTTAGGATTGCCGACAGCATGCTGATGAAATCTTTGATGCTAACTTCGTTAAGATCAATTCTGCAAATTACTTCAATTGCTCCGTAAAAAGGAAAAATTGCAAGGTAACAATGAAGTGTCAACTGTTCATCCTTTATAGACTTTGAAAGGTCAAGGTAGGTAAGAAATGGATGTTCTTCCTGTTGAGTTAGTGCAAGCCATCTTTCCTTGGCTTTAACACAACTTGCATCCCACTCAGCTTACTAAACTTGGCCTTCACAAAATTTTACTCGGCCAACAAAACTTGGCACTCACTAGAGAACTTGGCCTTATTGTCCATGATTGGTGCTCAGCACCTATTAGTGCAATTGGCTCATCTCGGCATTTGCCTTAAAAAATATGTCCTAGTGCATCTTAACATATGAAAATATGGACTTTTGTACATTTCATGTTAGGAACTGATATGAGATAAGAATTTTAGATACATTTCCTTACATACCTCTTTTCTTAGTTGGAGATGAAGTGATCACCTGATCCATTGGATTGGGTGATCTTAGCTTCACTAGCTTCACTGCTGCATGGTTCATACTTCTTAACCCATGTCTTGTTAATCTGTGCTCTAATTTGTTCAACAGTAGGAGTAGGTACCCTAGTCTTACAATCTTTCCTTGTATGTCCAATTTTTAGACAACTGTGACAAACTAGGCTTCCATTCAACCAACTTTTAGAATTTCCTCTGAAATGTGTCCTTATGTAGTTTTCTGGATCATGTCCATACTCACCATAGTAATGACAACTATGCCATGTATTTTAATCCCAATTGTAAGTATTGCCTTTTCTTGGTGATTTATCTTGTACCTTTGATGTCCACTGATGTTTACCTTTAGATCTACAATCTTGTGCTCTATGACCATATTTGTGATGGTTATAGCAATTACCATTGAGTCTTGGTGTTTTTCTTGCCTTTTTCTTACATTCACATGCTTGATGTCCACATTTTTTACAGTTAAAGTAGTAACCATTAAAATTAGTTTTTGGATTTGACTTACCATTCTTGATTTGAAAAATGTTTGTTTTATGACCTAGTTTCCCACAGTGATGGCAAACAAGTTTGTTGTTTCTTGGCTTTACATACCTTCTTTCACCTATGTTAGATGATTCTCCATCTTCAGTGGTTGTATGTTGCTTAGTATGACCTAATCTAGAAGAATATTTAGGTCTTCTTGATGCTTCCACCAGTTGTTCAAAGTATCTCATAGTTGCACTTGGATCATTCACTCTGTTATTAAGTTCTTTCTTAGATCTCAATTCATCTTTCAATTGACTATTCTCAGATCTAAGATTTAAAATCTCTAAGTCTTTCCTACTGATCTCTTGATTCAAAAGTAGTAGTTGATTTTCCATGTCTACTTGATTGACTGCCATAGTTTGTACATCATGTGTTCTTTCATCAAGTCTGGTAGTCATCATTCTCTTGTCTTCTTCTACCATAGCCTTGTCATCTTTGGCTTTCTTTTTCTGTTCAACAACTTCACACATTCTTATTGATTGGGATTCTTGTTCCTTTTTCAAGTTTTTGACTTCTTCACATAGTGCACTATTCTTTTCTAGTAGATCTTCTATTTGTGCATCGCTCTTAGTAGAATCTCCATTCTGAAATAGATTTATGGTGTCCTCTTCCTAATAATGAGTGCCATTAATTAGTTTGGCCAAATCTTTCCTTGTAGTCAAGGACTTCTTTAATTCTTGTCTTGCAGTCTCAAGCTGTTGTAGAGCTAGCTGAATATCAATCTTTTGATTCTCAATGACTTTACCCATCTTGTAGATCTCCATCTCAAGATCTATATTCTCAAGCTGATTATGACCTTTTTATAGAACTGAGCTCTGATACCAATTATTGGAAATACAATAATGGGAAAGCAGGATACTGAGAGGGGGGGTGGGTGAATCAGATCTTCAAATTTAAACACTTAAAATAAATTGATCTACATTCATACATATATGAATCTAATGTAATCTCAGATAGCATCCACACAATGAAATAAATAACACATAACACAATAACTTGGTAACCCAGAAACCCAAATAGGTAAAACTGGGGTGG
>MU223136.1:4528070-4545513 GCA_018584345.1 Thuja plicata | reverse complement strand
GAACCACTCTGTTAAGAGATTTTCACCTGATACAATGATTAGAATGTCTCAAGTATTGATCCTTCATTATGCACTCTGATGCTGATGATGGATCTCCTCTTTCCAATACCTTCTATGATCTCATAATCTGATATAACTTTACTATGTTGTTCACTATGTTGTTACTCTGCTTGATCTCTACTTCTTAACAAAATAACCCTCTATGCATTTCACTCCAAAATGTAGTCACCACACACTTCGTCTGCTTTGTCCTTATGCTTACAAAATAGGGTTTAGAATCAATCTAATATATCTATTCAAGTATGATAATGAGATCTAGATCAATGATCATGATCTAACACCCATACCTTGATGGTATTACAATTAATTTTTACAATAGATCATGCATAGGATAAATAATTAAATGCATAACTAACTCCATAGAAGAATATTAAATGTATACATAAGTCAGCCCAAAAAGTTTATACAAGTTGGCCAGATCACTTATCCCCAAAGTTTAAATCATTCCTCACATGTATACAAATATTGTTCTGCTTGGCACTTGACTTGTCTATCGCTCGACACTTAACATCTCTGTGTCCTACTTGGCTCAGCAATGTAACTAGGCCTTGCATAAATTTAGCTCAGCCACAGTGATAGCCAACTGAAATTGCCTAAGTGAAAGACTAAGTGTTGGTCACTAATCATCAACAGAACTTAGAGATTAACAAGTAATGCCTATTCACTTTCTCTAGTGTCTTATCCACTCCAAAGTGGCCTCCCAAGCTTCCATGGTGTTTCTCCTTCACATTTTTCTCCCTCATTGAACACTAAGGTATACACATGAGGTGTCATTTAAACAATAGTCCCTCGTGCAACATAAATTTAGTGAATTCCACCTTGAACCCCTGTTAGAACATAACACATGCCTCATAGGCATCTTTGAATTCATTATCCTCTTTGTAGAGGTCTTTAAAATCATTCATCCCCACACTCTGGAATTGTATCTCTTGTATAGTTAATACTCTTCAGCTAAGAGCATCTGTAATCTTGTTTCTAACCCCTTTCTTATGTTTGATGACAAATGTGTATGCTTGCAGAAATTCTACCCACTTAAGTTTCCTTTGATTTAGTTTTTCTTGCCCATTCAAGAAACTTAGGGCATGGTTATTAGTGTAGACCAAAAATCCCCTTTGTAGGAGATAATGTCTCCATTTTTTAAGGGCTTGTACCATAGCATACAACTCCAAATCATAGATGGAGTACTTTGGTTTGGCCTCATTTAACTTCTATGAGAAGAATGTCATGGGATGTCTGTCTTGGATTAACACTGTCCCAATGGATAGCTTTCTAGCATCACACTTCACCACAAATAGCTGATTGAAATTGGGGAACCTAAGTGTAGGTAACTCTGCTATCCTTTTTTTCAACATCTCAAATCCTTGGTTTGCTACTATAGTCCACTTAAACTGACATTTGATTCCTCCTTTGATAGTGTTGAGGATAGGGGCACATACATGACTTAAATTCCACACAAATTTCCTATAGTAGGAGGCTAATCCATGAAAACTCCTAACATCCCCTATAGACCTAGGTGTAGGCCATTCCAAAATTGACTTAACCTTATAAGGGTCCATCTTCATACATCCATTAGCAACCACAAAACAAAGATAAACTAATTTATTTTTTAGGAACTCACACTTTTCTTGATTGATCATCAAATTCTCTTGATGTAGCCTCCTTAAGAAAATCTCCAAATGCTTCACATGCTCCTCCTTTGACCTGCTTAATATCAAAATGTCATCAAGATATACTATTACAAACTTACTAATAAAATATGCTAGCACTTCATTCATGAGCCTCATGAATGTGCTAGGTGCATTAGCTAGGCCAAAGGGCATCACTAGCCACTCATACAACCCTTAATTGGTTTTGAAGGCTATCTTCCATTCATCACCAGGCCTAACTCTGATTTGGTGATACCTTGACTTCAAATCCACCTTGGAGAAATAACAAAAACCACCTAGGTTATACATCAAATCCTCAATCTGGGGCATTGGGAATCTATATCTGATTGTGATATTTTTTATAGCCCTAGATTCCATACACATCCTCCATTTTTCATCCTTCTTAGGTGCAAGGATAGTTGGAATACCACAAGGACTCAAACTCTTCCTTATTAGTCCTTTCTCCAACAAATCTTGAATCTATTTTTCTATCTCTGCATTTGGACTTGGTGTCACCTTATATACTTCCTTGTTTGGAAATGTTTCTCTAGGTATGAGGTCTATCTGATTACTCATATCCCTCATGGGTAGTAATGCACTTGGTAAACCATTATCCACTATGTCATGATACCTATCCAACAATGCTTGTACCTATGGTGGCATGTTGGATTTCTCCTTGGTCTCCTCCTTTGGCTTCACTATCACTGCACAATAGACCCCTCTCTCCTTCTTCATAGCTTTTAGAAACTCCTTTCCACTTAATAGAATCACATTGGTTCCCACATGCTTCTCCACATTAGGTTCCTGCAATGGGTCCATTCGGAACTTCTTCCCTAGCTTGGTGATTACATAGTTATTCTTTTCTCCATCATGAATAGCCTTCACATCATATTTCCATGGACATCCTAAAAGAAGATTACATGCATCCATGGGAAATATGTCACATAGGACCTTGTTCTTACACTCACCCATTTCAAACTCCACCATTGTTTGTTCATCTACCACTATTTTTTGTCCCTTGTTTAACCATGAAAATTTATAGGGAGTGGTATGAGGTATCCTTTTAAGTTTTAGTTTGTGCACCATCTATGTTGATACTATATTATCAGTGGATCTAGAGTCCACTATTACTTTCCAAATCTTTCCATGAGACCTACAAGTAGTCTTAAAAAAATTCTTTCTTTGAGGTGGTTCTATGATATTAGGTACTTTCAACAAATTCCTTCTCAACATTAGATTCTCTGCATCCACTACTAGCCCTACCTTGGAAATGGGAGAAGTGACACTTTGTGTATCATCCTCTTGTACCAATTTATTTCTTCTATGTCCCATAAAAGATGAGGAAGCCTTTTCAGGACATCTTCCTATTATATGGACCACTTGATTACAGTTATAACATCTGCTAGTAAATATTGAAGTGGACCTTCCTTGTGACTAGAATCTACCTCTTGGTGGTCCTCTTCCTTTGTATCCTCCTCTTTGGAATGACCCTTTGAACTGATTACCCACACTTTTATCCATAGATTGATTCTCCTTTTGTCTATTTGGGCTTTGTCCCCTACCAAAGTTACTCCTGCCTCTGAATCCTCTATTATTGTTACCACCCCTTCCTCTTTGACGGAAGTCATTCCTCCTTCTAGCCTTATCCTCTACTCTCAAGGCTAAATAAAAACACTTGTGTATACTATCAGGAGCCATCATACTAATTTCATCTTATATCCCTTGTATCAACCCATTGAGATACCTTTCTACCTTCTCTATTTCTTCTTCTTGTCTTCTAGCCCTTAGGCTCAGTTATCCTATCATCCTCTCCTAACAAAGTATTTTATCCTTACCATTAGTTACCCTATCATCCTACATCATATTCCACCACGCCAATGTAGATCCTTTAAGTCTAGCCTTGGCATAGCTGACCCTCTTCTCCTCTGCCACTTCTTTATAAACAAACTAATTGTCTATGGCCTCTAGCCAATCCAATAACTCTTCACCATTCAAGCTACCAAAATAGTAGGGTATGTGTTCCATGCTTTCTTTTTTGATGAAATTAAAGGCATCCAAGAATACCTTTTGGTCTTTATCCATCTCCACTTCTTTTCCTTTAGATTCTCCTGACTGATTCTCAGTCTCTTCATCAGTCTCATCTCCCCATTTAGTTACTTTCTTCTTACTCCTTGTTTTTGAAACACTAGCCATCTCCAAGAGGCCCTGAACCAATTACACAATGGAATACCTACTCATTTCCTTAGGAAGCATTCTTTCATCCTCTTGACTCTCCTCCCCTTCAAATATACACAAACTTCAATAAATTCTAGCTCTGATATCACTCTGATGCAAAGGGTTTAGGGTTCTAGTGGTTTCTTCCCAAGAGTGCTCCTAATCTCTTCTAACCATCCAATGATTACCTCTCCTTGTGTTCTTATCCAATGTGGATCTCTAGGACCCCCTCTATCAACTTCTCCTCCTAGGTATAGTTGATTTGTTTAAGACACCAATACTCCTAGGTTCAACTAGTCTAATTAGTTCTTCAATTTCCTAGGCTTCTTCACTAGATCTTTCCCCTAGAATCCCAAACCCTTTCTTAGGATCTTCCCATACATCCCCATAGACTCTTTTTTATGTCCTTGGCCCATTAAAATATTTTTAGAACCCTTTCCCACACTTCTGGATACTTTACCAATCAATTTGTTGTCAAATTCACTAGGAGGCCTAATTGTCCTATTTCCTAGTAGGTCACATTTCACTGTTTTTGGTCTAAAGATCCAACATATACCAAAAAAATCCATAGAAGACCTTGAAAATATTCAAGGTATCCATAAACCCTATCAAAATCCAAAATCTTAGCTTCTGGATGCACCCACATCCCTAGTTATCACTAGGCCCTAGTTTTTAGCCTATTAACTAGGCCTCTCGACCAGTCTAGACAAATTGCCACCAAATTGGTCTTCAAAATTTGTTTCACCATCTCCCACATTTTTATCCTTCAAGGAGACTCTTTAGGAATTCTTTACATGTATCTAAGTGTTTTCTCCAAGATCATGGGTGCTCGATCCAAATCCAACTTTACCATGTCCAAGCTCACCTGTTCCTAATAGTCATCCATAGGGATTCACTTTTGGTATAGAAAATCTATTGCAAAACAAAAAAAGGAAAAAAAAACACTATTTAAAGATTCTAACCCTTCATCCCCTATGGTTTCAACCATTTCAATCCTTACACAACTGTACAAAAAATAAGAAATAATATAGTTTACAAGGAACTACAGTCTGACTTCTGTACAAAAGGTACACAAAAATTTTATGCAATGTAAAAATCCATTAACCTTCTAAAAATCAAAGATCCATTCTCGTATTCCTGAGCATTGGTAGTTACAATAGCTCCAACCTCCATTAGTAACTTCTTGCAAAAAGTTGAAAAAGTTGCTCGAGCAACTTTCAAAGTTGCTAGGAACTTTTTTACATTTTGTGCTATTTGACTCTTTTTGTCAACTTGATGGATGTTGTTGACTTCTATGACCCTAGTTATGATATTTAGGGTCCTAAGAGATACACTAAACCCAAATTACACAAAAATAACACCTTTTGTCTTTATAGGTCAAAATGACCATAAATCACCTAGTGAGCACTTTTGGCTCTTACAAACATGGAGGTGGTTACCTTCGGATCCAACCTATTGGATCTTATTCCAATCCACACACAACACCTAACACAACCCTAAGATTAAGTGATTGAAAATATTTTCAAATCTCTAACACCTACCTATAAAAAAAATTTACAAGCAATAGAAGAGATCAGACCATTGACCAAGAACTTCAACAGACAAATGTTTTGATTACATAAAAATAAGATTTTAAAGGTCCCAAAACCTTGTACAAAATGATTACTAATTGGCCACCTTTGAAGCTGTAAAGTTGGAATTTACATTACCCAAGGTTGAGTTTGCATTCAAACCTATTGTACATAATTAAAAAAATACCCTATCATGTCTTGCAAGCTCCAATAGAATAAATTGGCATACCGAGCTTGGAGAATATGTTGATGAGTGGGCAGAGATAGAAGATGAAGAAAGGAAACTAGACAAACTTATGACCCTATTAGAAAGAAGAGAAAAGTGAGGTAAGGGTAATTTTGAAGGAAAGTTACCCCTGAAATGTTTTTCTTGTAATAAGATTGGTCATTTTGCATGTAGATTTCCTACAAGGGTTACTAAGCATAAGACTAAGTTTTTTAAGCCCTATTACTCCAAGGATAAGGAATTAAACTATGCTTGTGAAGGTGTTTTTGATGATGATGTTGTAGATGATGATGAAATATGATTTATTTCTATTAAAGATGATGAGCTTGTTCATGAGGAAAAATCACTAGTTTTGCATGTTGAAAATAAGTTATAATTGATCATTGATAGTGGTTTTTCACATCATATGACTAGGGATAAAGATAAATTTATTCATCTAAGTAGATATGATGGTGGCGTAGTCAGATTTTGTTATAATACTCCTAAGTTGATCATTGGAGTAGGTTCAATCTCTCTTGATGGTAAAACTAACACTGATGATGTATTACTTGTTGATGGACTTAAGCACAACCTATTGAGTGTTAGATAGATTGTAGAAAAGGGATATCACTTACATTTCATGGATGGAAAATGTACAATCTATGTGTGTGTGAAATATTGAACCTGTTACTTGCGACACAACACTTCAATAGGTGATTACGTTAGTGGAAAACATGGTTAGATGAGTAAATAAAGCACTAAATTTGACCTATTACTTTCTAAATAAGAAGAGTATGATAGGAAAAATAACAACCCTCAGATTATGTTACTATCAGTGACATATATGACTTAGCATAAAATATTTGAGTTAAAACAAACTATTTAATCATTAAGCATGCATATTATCTCTAAAACTGAACATTATAACCATGCATGATAATGAAACTTTGAAGTAAAATGAAACTATCTAAATCCTAACAGCATAACAATGCATTTTCAATCTAAATTATGGGCTTATTTGTGCTCAAAAAACCCTTCTATTTATAGAAGAAATGAGGAGAGAGAGGGGGACAAGGTTCATTAATGGAGTTGAAAAACTCATTAATGAGGTGTAAGAGAAATAAATGCCAAAGGAATTAATGAGGGATGGGCATAAAAGAATCTTCATTAATGAAACCATTTATGAGGCATGGTAAGGGTGTAAGGCCATACTTGAAAAGTTGGTCTTTAGAGGAAGTCAAGCTTGAGAAAGTCAACTTTCTCAAGTGGGTTGATTTCTTAATCACTCCTTAATGGAATGTGACAACATTAGGAGATGGGTTAGGATAGAATTAGGATTAGAATTAGATTTAGCAAGGGTGAATGGGTTGGGATAGGTTCAAACCCAGAGTCAAAGTGTCTAAAGTGGGTTAGGTTGGGGTTTAGAAATGAATAAAACTTATTTAATTCATTCAAAAATAGGAATATCAATTATTTAAGCTTTCAATTTCTTTTTAATAATCAATAGAAATATAGCCAATTTAATTAAATTAATTAGGCTAGGGGATTGATTCCTTTTGCAAGTAAGCAATTGATTTAAGATTTTATTTAATTCCTTGCAAATAAATCATTTTAGCCATGTATTTGATTGATTTTGATTTTGGATAAAAGTAATTAATTTAGTGATTTGATCACTTTAGGAGATTAAATTGATTTCAAAAGAATTATGCCAAGCAGTAACAGGGTTGTTTGAACATAATTGGGGGTATGATCACACTTAGGGAAAATAGGGTCTATGGTCCGAGTAGACCAAATCCAGGTGGTTATGTTTGCTGCTCTTTGAATTGATGTGTGAGCAGTGCACTGATTCAAAGAAAGTTTTTGATTTTGACTTCATAAATATTGAGAATTTTTCTCATGATCAAATGAAATGTCTGATGAGATCAGTCTCGCACTTGATTAAACTAAACTAATATAATTGAATTTGAGCTTGGTTTTTGTACAAAGTTCAATAAAATATTTTTTACAAATACCAATCCTGAACTTGGTTGTCATCCAAAGATTGATAATATTGATTCCAAACTTGGTTGTCATCCAAAAGTCAATAAGAAGCTGCTAGGAGCGTAGTAAGAATCTTTTAAAATGAGGAAACACAAGATATCCATCTTATGAGAACCAAAGATTTCTATCCAATAGTTCCAACTTAGTCAAGGAAACTATCATGCCCCTTGTTGTTTGATAACAAAGTAATTTTTTATGCTCTTTCAAGAAAAAATTTGATTGATGATAGTGTGATCATGCCCCCTCAGAAATGAAATCAAAAGAAAGAAATGAGATCCCTTCGCTGAAATAATGTATCACTTGCATGCAACGGGTAGGTCATAATAGATTAGAAGAAGTGAAGAAATGGGGGTGTGTTTAAGATTAAACACACGGGAACCAAGTTAATTATGCAAAAAATGTGAGTGGTGATATTGATAAAAGGATATCAGACCAAGATTTATGATGAAATGTGCAAGTTGATGAATTATCATAATAAATGGCAAAATTTTGCATTTTCAGGAGCTATCACAAAATGTTACTATACTACATAAAAGACATTAGGAACCTTTGATTTAGTTCTTGATTGATTAGAAAGAGAACAAAAATGTAGTTTCAGTCACCTAGGAGGAGTTTCGGAACCCCTAAATAGCTCAAAAGACCAATATATGTCTCAAAAATTACCATTTTACTATTCATTTTTACTTTTACCCATAGTAAATCTAAGAGCTCTATAGAGAAGATGGTGGTCCCTCTGAGGAAGAATCATTTCGATCTCAGCTATCAACATTAGCGCCTGACTGATTATGCACCTTTGGTAAGTACTCGGAAAACTACCTTGTGAATTTTTGCAAATTTGAATTTTATGTATTTTTACAGCTTTTACAGCCCTTTCAATTATGGGTTGCATCTGGGATTCCAGATCGCACCCTACTAAACCCATGTCGCATCCCATTTTTCTGGGATCACATCCTGCCATCCCAAATTTCTGAGTCACATCCAAGATTTCTTGGATCACATCCGGTTACCTTATTTTAGCTTAGTTTTAAAGTTGAATTTTGGTCTATGTAATTTCCTATCCCTTTAGGGCCATACCCCATTTTTGGGGTCACATCTAGAATTCTAGGATTGCACCCATTATTCGCCATCGCATCCTATTTTTCTAGGATCACATTTGGCAAAAGAGATTGCACCCTGCCTTTCTAGGATCACATCTCATTTTTGGGCTTAGAAACTTATCCATTTTGACCTATTTTGTCGACTGCAAACCCTGAATCACTCAGTTGATCAGGAGTCTACATCTTTGTTCTATATAGAACACTAATTTATCTTTTTATATGCTAAATAGGCATATTTTGAGGTAGTCACTTTCTGGGTACATGTCCAGGTCATGTGCTTGCCTTGTCCATAATTTTATCAAATGATGAGAAGGAGACAGTGATTTGCTATGGATTATGATCCTTGATTGTATTACAAGATATAAGGGTAAATTGGGGGTTGTTGACTACTCTTGCTGAGATATGGCACTCAGATCAAAAAACCTTCTATCTCCTGACCAGGGAGACTATAGTTACTCCTAAGGATATATGGCATATACTGCATGTTCCCATTATGGGCCACGAGGTGCGCTTTGAGGTGACTTATGTCGTGGCGATTGGTGCAGCTCATCGGTATTTCCAGGATGATACCATTGATCAGAGATGCCTTTCTTGGGACTACATGTGTGATCATTATGATTAATTATCTGTATATTTAGCATGTTTGATTGGTGGCATCCTTATGCCAGATGGAGGACAACATGGGTTACTTGTCAGATGGGAAGACATGTTGGAGCAGATGGTCATCCATAGACAAAGATTCACATGGGGTAGTTGTATCCTAGCCCATATGTACTGTGAACTTCATGAGATTATTTACCATTATACTCAGAGCATGACTATGGGTATTTTGATTCTTTAGATCTAGGCCTAGGAGCACATCCCTATAACATGACCCATCGTAGATAGGCAGCGTGTACCTGAGTATCTATATGTTTATATGTACGCAAGTCTCATTCAGTAGCCCCATTTGGGCAAGGTAGAGTACTGTCAACTGGCAGAGAATTTTTGATGATATGACAGAGGTCGTATGGCAACCATATTTAGACTATGAGGAGTGGACCTTAGATGCTAGAAAGGTTCCATTTTTGTTTCAGAGTAGGTACCTGATCAGGAGGACTAGGTATATTCTAGACTGTTTTATGCACACCAGAGTCTTGAGATAGTATGGCTGATGGTAGGGTAGGACACAGGTTATTACTATATATGCTTAGATCCATGATGAGGCACCATTGTGGGGTGCCCAGCTAAGTTATGAGATAGCCCACCAAGAGATCAGAGACATGGTTGGAGTAGATTGGGATCTTCCTCTCAATGTTGTAGATGTAGGCTACTTAGATGGATATACAACATAGATGCTTCAGCATCCATTTGCTTGATTCATAGTACCTGAGGAGGTCATTCCTCATATAGAGGAGTTGATAGATTATGATCTAGATGATCATCCTGCCAGAGGGAGAGGAGGAGCCTAGAGAGACAGGGGTGTTGGTAGACATGGAGGGAGGGATGAAGGAAGAGATGGAGGTAGAGATGGGAGATGTCCTCCTCCAAATGAGGGGGATGATGGTGGAGATGACAGGGGTGGTGGTGTTGTGGGTGGACATGCAGATGTGGCTAGTGGTAGTGGAGAGGGTCGGTGCACCCGATTCAGATTTGTTTCTCCTTGGATAGATCGAGGTTATTTATTGATAGGAGAGTAGCAGAGATAGTAGAGGTAGAAGTAGCATAGGCAACCTAATAGATCATAGGAAAGACCTTTAGGATAGGATTTTGATAGGGATGGAGATCCTCTATCCAAGTGTGAGTGGGAGAGACAGCAGCTGAAGGCACAAATCACAACTTTAGAGGCCAGGCTTACTGTAGCTGATTCCAGGATTGCTATATCAGATGCATTTCTCATAGATAGGTACAGACAGCTAGAGCACCTTAGGGTAGAGTGAGATAGGCAGGGTGATATGCTAAGAGTAGAGAGAGATGCACATGCTCGGATTGTTAGGAATAATAGTTCACAAGACAATTGAGAGGGGGGGTGAATCAGTTGTGTAATAGATTATTAAACTTTATCAACCATAACAACAAAATAAATAACACAATAAATGCCAACACCATAACATAATGTTTGTTGTTGAGGAAACCCTATTAAAGTTAAAACCCAAATGGGAATTAATAGCCCCAAAATAATCTACTAAGAGTATAGTATCCCTGTTAAAAGATATTAGCACTGTTAGGAGCTTGTTATTACATTACAGTACACAATCCCTATTAGGAGACAGACCCTATTAGGTGTCAATGAAAGTAGTAGGTTCACTACCAAGGCTCACTTCCCAAAGAAGGTTAAAGAAACCCTCAAGGATTCACAATCCACATCAAGTGTATATAGAAAATACACAATCCAGTGAACTATCTGATAGCAACTATCTTTACTTGGTCAGTTCCAATGAAGTACCAACTTTTCTCTCTATCCAGCAATCAAGCTTTGTAGCTTCACAAATCTCTACTCTTTTATTTCTCTACCACACTTTTCACAAATGAAAATATCACTCATATATACCCTCTTACTATAACCCATTAGGTTAGCCAGTTAAGCTTTCCTAATACACAATTAACTAGGTCAGCCAATTAAGGCTTCCCATCATAAAAATAATTCCATAGTCCCTTTCTAAGATACACATGGTACCTATAACAAGTATACAATATTTACAATTCATTACAAATACTTTTGGATCTACAATCCATGCTCAGAATTAATTTCCACACATTACAAGTCTAAAGTCAGCCAGGAAATAAGTCTTCTCTAGAATACACGCCATAGCTGACATCATCAGTACCCAAATAGAAATTGAACTCAACCCATTTCACAATCATATTTTTACTCTCCATTAGGAAGCTCACATGTTCTAAAACATCTTCCTTAGCAAGATATGCCCGAAACACAAAGACCTTCTATATCTAGAATCACAGTCACAGTTTAGAAAAATAGTCTTTACTAAAACAACTGTAACATCCATGATATGAAACATAAAGTCAAGCAGCCTTAGATGTAATTTAAAAACTTAGCCTTCTTCTTAAATACAAATTTTCTCATTCTGGCTCATTTGTACAGTGTCTATACATGCCTTCCAGTCAAGTAACTATTCTATCTTCTTCTACATAAATATATGTTGACATCAGTGAAAAAACATGTGTATCAACAACATGATTAGTACCAAAACCTGATATCATCCAACAATCTCCCTCTTTGGAATTGATGGAAACATATGGGAAAATCCATATGCATCAACCCAAAATTAATCTCTCTCTTTACAATCTTCTCAATATCCTTAACAAATCTCCCCAAAATATAGGGATTTTCACATAGATTCCTTCCCCCTTTGGTAGCAATGGAAAAGGGTGCCATCACTCATCTATAGTTTTCGGTAAGGTGTAGCTTTGTCAAATATTCATGTCCAATCAAGTGAAAGATCACCCAAATGTGCTCCATGGTGCTCTCCTGTGATCACTCCCCCCGAGGAGTAGATCCATACATCAAGTCCAAAGAATAATATAGCTCTGAGATCCACTAGACTGATCCATATCTGCATCATTTAATTACCACTAGGAGGGGCCATCACCCCAAACATGCCTCTGAGGTATTCAAAAGAATCTTTTGGAAAAGGTTTAGTAAATATATCTGCTATTTGTTCCTTTGTGCTTATGTACTCCAATTTAATCTCCTTAGCAGCTACCTTCTCCCTTAAGAAATGATACTTGATAGAAATATGTTTAGTCTTTGAGTGCATTATAGGATTATTTGACATGTTTAGTATACTTTTATTATCACAATGAATAACCACTAGCTCCTTGAAAATTATTCCAATATATTCCAGCATTTGGTTCATCCAAACAACTTGTGTGCAATTTATTGCAGCAGCTACATATTCTGATTCAGCAGTAGATTGAGCAATACAGTTCTACTTCTTTCTTAACTAGGAAACCAATCTCTTCCCAAGGAAAAATGCACCATCTCTTATGCTCTTTCTGTTATCCACATTACCTGCCCAATCTGCATCAGTAAAAGCCTACAAAGTAAAATCATCAGATTTTTCATACCACAATCTTTTCAGAGTAGCAAAATGTGTTTCTTTAGGATCTTCTTAATATCTAGCCACAATTCCAACTACATTGGTAATACCTGGTCTAGTGTGTGTTGGATATTGTAGACCTCCAATCATTTATCTATACTTAGTCTGAATAACACTCTAAGTCTCATCATCACTAGTAAGTTTGTTTCCAGTCACCATAGGTGTTCCAACAGGTTTACAATCTTCCATTCTAAACTTTTTCAAAATTTCCTTAAGATACTTGGTTTGAGATATAAAAATGTCATTCTTGCTTTGATTAATTTGGAAACCAAGAAAATATTTCATCTCACCAATCATAGACATTTCAAACTCATTCTCCATTTATTTATAAAATTTCTTACTCATTTGGTCATTACCTCCAAAAATGATATCATCAACAAAAACTTCTATAATCAAGATTCCATCTTCGTCAGTTCTTAAATACAAATTCCTATCTACATTACCTTTTCTGAAACCAAAACGAAGTAGATATTTGTCCAGTCTTGCATACAATGCCCTTGGTGCTTTTTTTAGTCCATACAGTGCCTTCTTTAATCTGTAAATCATGTTTTCATCATCTATCAAAGGAAAACCATCAGGTTTCTTAGTGTATACCTCCTCCTCTAGATCACCATTCAAGAATGCTGACTTCACATCTATCTAATACACTTTAAAGTCTTTATGTGTGACATAAGCAAGAAATAGTCTCATAGCTTCCAATCTAGCTACATGAGAAAATGTCTCTTCATAGTGTATACCATCTTGTTGTGAGTAGCCTCTACAAACCAATCTAGCCTTGTTTCTTACCACTGTACCTTTCTCATTCATCTTCTTTCTAAAAACTCATTTAGTTCCAATCACATTTTTGTTCTTAGGTCTTGTAACCAATTCCCAGGTATTGTTCTTCTTAATCTGCTCAAGTTCTTCTTCCATAGCTTTAGTCCAAGATTCATCTCTACATGCTTCATTAGTAGTATTTGGTTCAACTTGAGAAATCAAACAAATCTCTTCTCTATCCTTAGATCTATTAATTATACCTTTACCTGTATTACCAATAATCTGATCTTCAAGACAATTCTTCTTAACATACCTTGGTGTCTTCTGTGGCTCAGTATCTTCAATCTATTCATTTTTTATTTCATTTTTAGTCATCAGAGGTTCATTTTCAATCATCAAAGGTTCTTTAGGTTCTGTAGTAAATTCTTTTGTTTCTGTAATCGGATCATAGTCATACATTCTTTCCTAAATTTGGAACTTTTCTTCTATCTTCACATTGGTGCTTTCAATCAACTTTCTTAATCTTAGATTAAAACATTTGTATGCTTTTCTTTCAGTAGAATAACCAAGAAAGATTCCTTCATCACTTTTAGCATCAAATTTTCCAATCTCATCATCTCTTTTGATATAACACTTACTTCCAAATATTCTAAAGTACTTCACAGTAGGTGTATTATCAAACCATAATTCATAAGGAGTCTTACTTGTACCTTCTCTGATTTGAATTATGTTCAGTGTGTAAACAATAGTATAAACTAGTTCTCTCCAGTGAACATGTGATACATTTCCTTCCAGAAACATAGTCCTTGTAGAATTTATTATAGTTCTATTTCTTTTCTCTACTATCCCACTCTAGTATGGAGTTCTAGGGGCTAAAGTCTATCTATGTATTCCATTCTCTTTGCAGTATGTATTGAATAGTTCTGAAGTAAACTCTCCTCCTCTGTTTGATCTCAAAAATTTCATCTTTAAACCAAATTCATTCTCAAATTTTTCCTTGAATATCTTGAATTTTTCAAATGCCTTAGATTTCTCTCTCAGATATGTAAACCACATCATTCTAGAAAAGTCATCAACAAAAAGTATAAAATACCTTTCACCATAGTATGATCTTGTTCGTGTAGGACCACATAGATTTATATGCACCAAATCCAACTTTCCTTTTGCAGAATAGGCCTTTCTCTTGAAAGTGCTTCTAGTTTGTTTCCCCATGACACATTCTCTACACATAGTGTTAGATGGCTTCACAATTCTAGGTAGATCTCTTACAGCTTTTGTCATACTTACCTTAACAATGTTATCAAAATTAACATGACAAAATTTTTTTTGCCATAACCAACTGTCATCAACTTTAGCAATAAAACAAGTAGCTTCAGATGTGTTAAGTTCAAATACACTACCTTTGGATTTAGAACTAGATGCTATCAAGTCTCCTATCTTACTCTTGATAGAACATTTCCCATTAAATAAATTCAGCTAATAACCCTTGTCCACTAGCTATCCAACACTCACCAAGTTATGTTTAATTCCATCAACAAGTAATACATTGAGAGTGTTAGCCTTGCCATCCAAATAAATATATCCAACTCCAATAATAAGTTTAGGAGGATTGTCACCAAATCTGACAACACCACCATCATGTTTCTTTAAACTCACAAACTTATTCCTATCTCCAGTCATATGGTGTGAACATCCACTGTCTATAACCCACTCATGTTTCTTTCCAACTCAGGATACTAGGGATTTTTCCTCATGCATAGGTGTATCATCTTAAATAGCAATGAATCCAATCTCATCAAAGTTATCATCCTCATCATCAGATATTCCCTCACTAGCATAATAACATTTCTTATCTTTTGAGAACTTAGACTTGAAAAAATTAGGATTGTTCTTTGGAATTCTTGTAGGAAATATAGATGCAAAATGACCAATCTTATTACATGAAAAACATTTCAAAGGTAATTTGCCTTCAAATTTACCCTTACCTCTCTTTTCTCTTCTAGCAATCAGTGTTACAATTTCATCTAGCTTTCTTTCTTCTTCCTATATCTATTCCCATTCATCAGCATAAGCTCCAAGTTATTCTCTTAGATCACTACTACTTGCATTTCTAGATAAGGTCTTCTTGTTCTTGTGCACAGTTGCCTTGAATGCTGACTCTACCCTAGGTAAAGTATCTCCCAATTCTGCAGCCTCAAATGTAGTAAGCTTGCCAATCAACATCTCTCTGGTGAAGTTCAGTGTCAAAGGTATGATCTCTTCTATAGCCTGTACTTTGGTTCTATATGCAGGTGTCAAAGATCTGAGAATATTTTCAATTACTTCTTCCTCATTGTAAGTACCTCCAGAGTTCCTAATACCAGTAACTACCTCAGTAATTCTCTATGAATATGCTCTCAAGATCTCATTGGAAACTTCACTTGTTTTGTAAATTTTTCTCCAACATATAATGCTTCCAGTCTTGTCCAAATCTCATGTGCAAAGTCCAATTCCTTCACTTCAATGAATTCTCCTTCAGATAGGGCACTGATCAGAGATTCCCTTGCAACCATATTGTAGGAAAATAGTTTCTTTTCATCTTTAGTAGCCTTTTCCAACTCATCTTTGGTCACTATCTTTTTGTTCTTCTTTGTGATCATCCAGTACTCAATTCCCAGAAATAGAAAATGTATTCTCATCTTGTTCTGCCAACTGTCAAAGTTTTCATGATCAAATCTCAGACTATCCTTCCTATAGCAAGTCATCTTCAGGATCACCTCAAGCTATTAAACTTTCTCTCTGAGGACCAGCAGCTCTGATACCAATTGTTAGGAATAACAATTCACAAGACAACTGAGAGTGGGGGGGTGAATCAGTTTTGCAATAGATTATTAAAATTTAAACTTTATGAACCATAACAACAAAATAAAGAACACAGTAACTGCCAACACCATAACACAATGTTTGTTGTTGAGGAAACCCTATTAAAGGTAAAATATTGGTGGGAATTAACACCCACAAAATAATATACTAAGAGTATAGTATCCCTATTAAAAGATATTAGCCTTTGTGTGTGTGTAAATGGGTACCTGTTGAAAATGTCACAAACACTCAATAGGTCATTGCATTAGTTCAAATGGTTAGATAAAACGTTACAAACCACTAATATCGGCCTATTTCCTTCTAACTAGAAAGAGTGTGATTAGTTGCATATTTATCCCTCAGAATATGCTCCAAATCAATGACCAATACTATCCTAGCATGAAGGATTTGATTCGAATTTAAACTAAAAATGTGAGAAGCATACAATCTAGCTTGAAAACATGAAATGAAAACAATAAACTAGCATGATAGAATGGATGAAATGTGAGTCTAGGATAAATCTAACAGCATAACAATGTAATTTTTATTCTAAGGTGAAGGCTTCTTTTCTCTCAAAATAGGCTTCTATTTATAGAAGAATGGGAGAGAGAGAGGGGGGACAAAACTAGGAGGCTCATAAATGAATATGTAAGAGCCATTAATGCCCAAGGCATTAATAAGGCATGGGAGAGACATGGGCTTAATTCATCTTTATTAATGAAGGCATTAATGAAGGCCTTAAGGAGGCAAGGGAGGATGTAAGAGAGTTGCTTGATAAAAATGACTTTTAAGAAAGTCCAGCTTGAGAAAGTGGACTTTCTCAAGTGGGTTGAGTTGCTAAGTATTCCTTAATGGAATGTGACAACATTAGGAGGTGGGTTAGAGTATAATTTAGGATTAGGATTAGATTAGC
>MU223136.1:4489693-4505681 GCA_018584345.1 Thuja plicata | reverse complement strand
AGTTGTTTATGTAATCATTATTATTATGTTGTATGTTTTGGTTTCAGATTATGTAACCTTTATGTCAGTCCTTTATTATTGTAATCGTAGATTAGTTTGTTTAAGTAATTCTACGTCAAGGAACCCTTGAGAGTTGTAATCCTTGTTGAGTTGTAATTCATGTATGTCTTGTACTTCATTGTGTTGCTTCCGCATTGTTATTTATATTGTTTGTAAACTTTTTAAAAAAAAAATTATTCCGTGAACTTTGTGTCTTGTTTAGGTTAAGTTCTCCTGGGTTCCCTGGCGGGGCATTACAGATTATATCTTTGTCATATGATGAGTTATATTTAGATGATGACATCATTTATGCATTTATCTCTAATATAAATATGCTTCAAATGATACTATGTGAATATGCAAAATGTATGTTTTTGAGTTTTTCTTATGGAAGTAAAATGTATGGATGTACTTAGGATGTAAAAATAAAATGCAATGCATAAATGCTTTGTTTTTGTATTTTTCCTCTGTCTCATTTTATGAATGCAAAATGTATGCTATGGATGTGCAATGATAGAGATATCAGTAATAGTAAATGGATGTAATTAACTTGGATTTAGAAGAAGAAAATAGAAATCATTTTTGAGCCCAAATTTCCTTATGCTTTTGCTTCTTTCACAAATTCATCATGCAATCTCTAAATGCAGCTATATGAAAACTCTTAGGAATTGAAACTGATTGGTAGATATTGGACATTTTATCATCATTGGGCACTATTTAGAATAGATAACACTTGATAGTACAACCATCACTAATACCCACTGATATTATGAAAGTATGAATACTATGTTTTATTGAAATGTCAGAAATAGACTTAGGCATCAAGGCATAGAAGCCAGGATAACAAAATAGTCACCTTCCTTTTATTATATCAGAATCTGTGTAAGGAAAGACATTGGACCGGAAATGACCTTGAAAATTCATAGTCTTGGGTACATTATGCTTCGTATACCTTAGCGAGAATCTGAGTTAGAAAATAGATAAGGAAATTGTTTCAACCTAACCATAGTTTACACATAACAAAGATCGATATATATGCGGCTATCCACTAAGAGTGACAACTCTTACCATAAACATCCAAGTTAGGTGAAACATATAGGATCATTTGGAACAACCACCATACACAAAATAACAAGAAAACATTATGCCCCCTGTCCTTGCAACTCTTTGTCTTTGCATAGACGTCATGGAGTAACTCGGAAGACATAACATCTATCAATTGTGAATCAATCAAAGAAAACTCATAAGTGCTTAGATGCCCCCAGTGAAAACATCATGGGTATATAAAAGATTCATAATCAAACCAAGATCAAACTATGTTTAGGTAGTATTGAGAAATACTATTGATTCATTTTTCAAGCACAGTAGAGATTCATCAATCAAAAGTTTGAAATTCAAGCAATATGTGTTCCATGTCTATGTATGTTTCCTGTTTACAAGCCAATGTAGATCATAGGAACATCATTCATGTTTGTGCCATCCTTGTGTCATGAAAGGGATTGTTTGGTGAAAACATTGAGTATCATTGTGTCATGAAAGGGATTGTTTGGTGAAAACATTGAGTATCATTGTGTCATGAGACAAACCCTCCTATGAAAACCTAGCAGACATGACCTATCATATTGGCAAAGATACCACTAGTGCAAAATATGACCTGATCCTAAGACAGAAACATAGACAAATCCCAAGCAAGGATAAGATTTTTTTAAGGGAATGAAGTCAACTCTTAGCACAAGTGTAATTGTGAAGGCATGGTATCATCAATGTATTGATAGATGGAGCATAGAATACAAGTGACACCTAATTGCTAGGTTTTCACCACTTGGCAAGACCTTTTATGCTTTTTGCTACTAGAATGCCTATTTTACCAGGTTTTCATCAAAGCACTTTTCTTTTTTTTTCAATTTTTTTTCAATTTTTGGTTTTTTGAATATTTTTGTAGTATCAAGGTGCCTGTTTGCTAGGTTTTCACCAAGGATACCTTTCTTCAGGACTTTTTCCACTATTTTTAGATTTTTCCTCAGTATTAATTTTCTGAATGTTTTTGGCATTTTCTAAGAACTATTTACTGTTCAAGCTTTGCTAGCCAAACATCAAGCATAGAACAGCTTCAAATGTAGAGTATTGATAGGATCTAGAAGAATGTCTCCCTCAAGTGTAGCTAGTTGATAAGCTCCAGTCCCAAAAGTAGTAGTGATAACATAAGGTCCCAGCTAGTTCGGTTCAAATTTTCCCTTATGTTCTTTGTTAGGCTGGTTCTTAGGATTCTCCTTTAGGATGAGACCCCCCACTTGAAATTGGCATGGTTTAACCTTTTTATTATACCCCTTGGACATGTGTGCTTGGTACACCTTTAGATGATCGAATGCCTATTGTCTGCACTCATCAAGTAGGTCTAAAGAATTCAACCGATCAATGCAATATTGTTCATTAGTAATAAGACCTTGTAAAGATATTCACAAAGATGGGATTTCAACCTCAATAGGTAATACTTCTTCAATACCATAGACTAGGTAAAATGGCATGGCTCTTGTGGGTGTTCTGATGCTTGTTCTGTAGGCCCATAATGCCAGATTCAGTTGTAGACACCAGTCTCTGCCAGACTTACTTACAGTTCAGTGTAGGATTTTGAGAATATTCTTATTAGATGCCTCATCTTGTCCATTACTTGGAGGGTAATAGATTGAGGAGTAGTGTTGAGTAATGTGGAACTGTTCGCAAAGGTCATCACTGTATTGATTTTTAAATTTTCCCCCATTGTCTATTACAATTGAAGAAGGTGTCCCATATCTATAGATAATGTAGTTTAGAATGAACATAACTACCTGCTTTCCAGTGGCTTTGATTAGTGGCATAGATTCGACCCACTTCATGAAATATTCAGTGGATGTAATGATGAACTTGTGTCTATTTGAAGAATTGGGATATATTTGTCCAACCAAGTCAAAGGCCCATTGCTGAAATGGCCATTGTGTAATGAAAGGTATAAGTTCTCTGGCAGGAGCGTGGATGAGATTGCCATGTGTCTGGCATATATGACATGTTTTGGAAAACTGAATAGCATCTTTTTCCATGGTAGGCCAGTAATAGCCTACTCTAAGTATTTTCTTTGCTAGTGAAAATCCATTTGAATGTTATCCACATACACCTTCATGGAATTATTTTAACACACAATCTGACTCTTTGAGTTCTAAACATCTAAGAAGCGTACCATTGATACCTCCTCGATATAAGTTATTAGTTATGAGAACATAACATGATGTTGTCCTAATCAAGGCTCTTTTCTAATTTCTAGATATATTGTTGGGAATAGTTTGGTTAGTGAGGTAAGAAATAATATTAGCATACTTAGATTGGTCAGGGGTTATCAAAGCATAAATTACTTGGTATTCAGTGGTATCAAAGGCGGGATAGAATAATTCTTCCACCAAGAAGTCATAGAAAAATTGATGTTCCTCCAGTTGCAAAATGGATACCAATGTAGCCATAGCTTCTGCATCGTTGTTCTCTATTTTGAGTATCTGCTAGAATGTGATGAAGACAAAGTACTTCTTTAGGTCATCAACTAGTTTTTTGTAGGGTGTCAACTTCTCAACTTTTGTCTGTAATCTCCATTAATGTGATTGATAATAAGTTGGGAGTCACCATACACGTGTAACTCGACAATCCTCCACTCCATGGTGAGCTTAAGACCATTTACCAATGCCTAATATTTAGAAATGTTGTTTGTGCATGGAAATATTAATTTTTAAGACTTGGGTATTTTGTAGCCTTAAGGAGTTATGAATAGAACCCCTGCTCCAGAGCCTTTTTGTGTGAAAGAACCATCAAAGTACATCTTCCACAAGTACTCAGTTAGATGCATAATGGTCTCATTAGGGAATTCAATCCTTAAGGGTTCATCATCTTGAAGTGGTGAATCAGCTAGTTGATCTATGAGGACTTGTCCTTTAATAGCTCTTTAGTCTACATACTCAATGTCAAATTCACTTAGAATGAGGAACCATTTCGCCAGATGTCTTGTTAATGCTATTTTTCTCAAAAGGTACTTCAGAGGATCAATCTTAGCAATGAGCCTTATTGTATGTGAGAGCATGTAGTGTCTCAATTTTTTTGATTCAAAGATGACTACTAAGCATGCTTTCTCAATAATGTTGTAATTAAGCTCATAGGAGACTAGTGTTCTACTAATGTAGTAGATAGCTCTTTCTTTCTTAGTTTCATCTTCTTGTGCTAACAGTACTCCTAGTGATGTAGCTATAGCTGAAATATACATGAGTAATGGCTTTCCATGAATGGGTGCCATAAGAATAGGAGTAGCTAGGTACTCTTTCAATTCTTTGAAGTTGGCTTCACAGTGTTCATCCCATTTGAAGGTGACCCCTTTATGTAGAAATTTGGTAAAGGGTTGCACTCTATCAGCAAGATGTGGCATGAACCTCTTGATTGATTGAAGTCTCCCTTGCAATGTCCTCATTTGACTGATTTTGCGGGGAGGAGTCATCTCTCGAATAGCTTTGACCTTTGAAGGATCTACTTTAATTCCCTTTGCTGAAAAAATAAACCGTAAGAGCTTTCTTGATTGGACCCCAAAGGCACATTTCTTTGGATTGAGCCTAAGTTGAAATTTCTCCATACAATCCAATATCTTTCTTAAGTCATTAATATGAGTGCTTCTTTCTTTGGATTTAGCTAAGGTGCCATCCATGTAATCCTCCATGTTTTTATGCATCATATCATGGAATATGGTAGTCATTGCTCTTTGATATGTAGCACCGGCATTTTTTAACCCAAATGGCATGACGTTCCAGAAAAAAGTGCCCCATGCACAGTAAATGCAGTTTTCTCTTGATCCTTAGAGGCAATTTTATTTGATTGTAGCCTGAGAAACCATGCATTAGTGAATATATTTGGTAGCCTACTATGAGTTTTATGATCATATTGATGTTAGGTAGGGGGAATTCATCCTTAGGACATGCCTTGTTTAAGTCTCTGAAGTCTATACATATGTTGATAGATTTATCAAATTTAGACACTAGGACCACATTGGAGATCCATCCTGCGTAGGCAATGACTCTGATGAATCCAGCATTCAACAATTTCTCTAGCTCCGCTTTTACTAGTAATGTAACATGAGGATGCATCTTTCCAAGTTTATGTTTCACGAGTTTGATCCTAGGAGCTATAGACAAGTGGTGTATTATTAATTTAGGGTCTAGCCCAAGAATATCTATATAAGACCATGCAAAATTGATCTTCTTCTCTTTCAGGAACTCGGTGAACTGTGTCTTTTCCTCTTCTGAAAAATATTGTTCTAGGTGGACTATTTGAGGAACTTTAGCTATGCCCAAATTAACTAGCTATGTTGGTTCTATCAGAACTGAAGACCTTTCTTGAAAGTGCTCAGGGGGGATATCAAGAATCTCATCCTTTGGTGCCTCTGAGAGGTTTTCACCATTAGATACATCTTTTGTTTTTACTATTTTAGGATATGACACTGCCACAATGTGGTTTTCACAGCCAGTTCTATTTTTCTTTTTATTTTTCAATTTTTGACTGAGAAACTTGATATCCTCTTGTGACATGTTCACGTTCCTTGCATTGGTGGAAGAAGGGTAGGGTTCACAAGCATTTAGATAGAAATCCAAGGTGTACTCATTGGAAAAGTCGAGGATAGGAGTAGAATCTATATTAGTCCAATCAATTAGGTCTATATTTATTAAAGATAAGGATTCAAACACTGGGAAGGACAACATTGCGTTAGCATCATCACTATTAATTGACATGACATTTCCTGTTATGTTAAGTTCTTTGTTGTTGAGATCAATAAGAGTTAGATCATCATTAAAAGTGTCATTGTTAGTTATATGCAGACCAAACTCTAGTGACCCATAAATAGAACTTTCATCATCATCTCTTCATAAAAGGAGGCTTCTTTATTGTTGCCTCTAAAGTTCTTCTAGACTTATGAGAACACTAGTCTCTCCATCAATGATTGAGGGAAGGAACTCTTCCTTGGCTTTAGGAATATCACTATTGTTGAGAGTAGTGTTATAATGTTCATTAGGTGCTGATGGAGTAGAAAAAATGTGAATGACATTTATTTTAATGTCCTATTTGGCGATAGAGAACTCATCCCATTCATAATCATGGGAGTCTGTTACTTCATCATCAGACCTATTTAAGAATTCTACAATAGTTATCTGGTATACTCGGTTAACCACCTATGGATAAAAGTGTGGTAAATCAAGGATATGTGTGATTGTGACTAACTACCCCCAGTTAGGATGTGAATCCTGTTGTCAGGGTGTGCTCTCTATAGTCATTTCTATCAATGGTATCTTTGGATCATCTGGTGTTGTGTCTCCTATTTCTTGAATAGGAGGTTGTGGTAACAAAGGTATGTGAATATCTTGTGGTACCTCAAAGCTTGGTACATAGTGCTCTCCTTGATAGTCAGGATTCTCTATGCCAACATGTAATAATCTTTCATATGACCACGGTTATAGTTCTATCTCCTTTGTTTCATCACTCCCTTTGTCAAAGATCAAACTATATTTTGAAGCAGGCTTATCAGATTATGTATTAAAACCTAGTCATGTTTTGTCTTTGGTATTCCTAAAATCAATGTGTATAGGTTCAATAAGTCCTCTTCTAGTGTTGCTTAGAGGTCCTTTTCCTTTATATCCTATTTTCTTGAGGAGGTCATATCCTTTACCATACTATTCTAGAGATATTTCTACATGTTTGACCTCAGCTTCCTTTGGTTCTCCTTTGTAAAGCCAGTCCAAGACTACTTGTCCTTCTGTGTTATCTAAAAAAGATGTGGATGCCTTTACCATGCCATTTTCTTTGTGGATTTCTGGCTCCTTGGATGTAGTAGGTGTGAATTTTGAGGAAGGTTTTCCATAGGATCTTGGTGACACTAGAAGTTCTGTTAGTGATGGAGTCATGTCCAGCTTGCATTTTCCTATGCCTGTTTCTTCAAGTTTCAAGGTTTTTCCAAAACTTTTCATAACCATGTCCTTGGTATTCTCAGGAGAAATCTCATCCATAGCTTCTTTTTTATGTGGAATCATATTACCTTCTTTTATATTGTTGCAAGTATAATTAGCATCTATAGAAATTGTCACTTCTACCCCATTATGTGGGAACTTGATACATTGGTGGTAAGTAGAAGACATAGCTTGCATTTCATGGATCCAAGGTCTCCCTAATAGGATATTGTAGGCTAGGGATAGATCTAGAACTTGACATATGACATTCCTTTCAATTGGTCTGACTTAGATGGGTAGAACAATAATACCTTTAGAGGATCTTTCTTCCTCATCGTAGATTTGATAGTTATTTTTCTTCTAGAGTCAATGGTCTATTCTGAGAGACCTAGTTTCCTAATTAGATTAAGTGTAAAAATATTCAATCCTATGCCTCCATCTATCAATAAGTGTCTAACACAAGATTTATGAATGAGGAATTAAATATGGAGGGGTTGATTATGTGGATGTGTTAATGATTTATCATCCTCTTTAGAAAAGGAGAGATAATGTGGCGCTGAGATGTGATTGACCATTGCTTGGAATTTGCCTATATCAAGGTCCTTTGGTACATTTTTGGCATGTAGGGCTTGTTCTAGGATTTCTCTATGTACTGTGGATATTTTAAGCAACTCAAAAATGGAAATTTTGGTAGAGGTTTGTTGCAATTGGTCCACCAAGTCATACTTTTCTATAGGAATAATAACTATGTGTTTTGCTATCAGTTTAGGAATAGTAACAATAGGGACCCTGGATGGTGATGTTATTTTTTGGGAAGAATTGGGTCCTTTGATTGTGACCTGTGCTTGGCTTTGAGTCACCACATTTGATTGGAAACAAACACCTTTGATTATGACCACATTAATTGATTCAGTTTTAATGTCTAGCATATTGATCATGTTATCATTATTGGAGTAAGTGTAGTTTACTTCATTACCTTTTCCTTTTGATGCTTCCCCTTTCTCATAATTAGGGAATGGTTTGTTGAATATTGTATGATCTTCGTTGGTAGTGTGTCCCTCTACTTTGATCTTTCCTCCTTCAATGAGGTCTTGAATAACATGCTTAAGCTTAAGGCAATTGTTAGTCTTGTGTCCTTTGTTTTTGTGAAAGACATAGTAAGAATTATCATCCCACCACCTTGTTTTGACTACTGGTTCCCATGGTTTGGAATCTGGGATTGTGAGAACTTTTTTGTCTAATAGTGTCTTCAAAATAGTCTCGAGAGACTCTCCCAAAGGAGTGAATGTTCTTTGAGGTTTTGAAGTCCATGGCCGACCCTTGTTATTATCATTGTTTTCTTTGGGTATGGGTGTTGTTACCTTGGCATCTTTTCTTTCTTGCATGTTATTAGTTAGATTGAATACCTTAGGTTTAGGACCAACATTGGATTCTTCTACTACGTCATCATTGCCAACATTTTTGTTTTGCTTCCACCATTTAGGTTTGGAGTTAGAATTGTTATATTTGTTTTCACTTGAAGAGTGATCTACCCCTTCTTGACCATAACTTTTTCTATATGAAGGGTGTTCTTGATCATCTTGTTGAAGATAGGGGAATCTTGCATTTCCAATGCATAGTTTAACTCAGGTACCAAGTTATTGACAAAGATTTCCATTTTCTCAAATTCAAGAATGGCTTGTGAATAACGTGCAAAGATGTTCCTCTACCTTTGTAGAAATTGGGTAAAGCATTCACCAGTCTTTTGTTTAGTGTTGTACAGATCCATCATAGTCATGTCATGCTGGATATTGTAGGAGTAGTGCTAGATAAACTATTGTATTAACTCCTAAAATTTTTTGACCTTGGATGTAAGTTTTGAGAACCATTCCATGGTGTTGCCTCCTAGACTTCCAAGAAAAATCCACATGAGGTAAGTAGGCTCATGCATGTACTCTATTCTAAGAGCACAAAATTCTCAAACATGGTCATGTGGATCGGTCTCTCCTGTATACTTGTCATATTTTGGCCTTGCCATGTTAGGAGGGAATGGAACCATAGTGATACTCTTGTCAAAAGGAAATAGACAAATTGAGTCCATAGAGTACTTAATTTTGGGTTTAACCTTCTCTTTCTTGAGAGTCGCAAGTTCTGTTTGCATTAAGGTAAGTTTTTTGGTGAGAATAGAAATAAGAGTTGGTACCTCCTTTTATTTTAGTTGTTCCACAACATAATCCTTTGGTAACTTTAAGCAAGTGGATGGTAAATGGAAGAAGTATTTCTCTTTATCCTTGTCAATCATCTTTTCTAGTATCTTGTGGAACCTCTTTCTTTGTTTGAGTTTATTGTACTCTTCTTCAGTGATGTCTTCCTCACTACCTGATTCAATTAGAGGATGTTCAAATGTGGGTTCTTCTAATTCATCGATATATTTGTGCTTTTAGTTTTTTTTGTTGTCATATTCATCAAAAGCCTCACTCCATCCATGAGTGTACCTATCCATTTTTGGAGAGTCTAGATTGAGTAGGGAACTGCAAGATGTTTCTCCTTGAAAGTGTGGTGATTTAGGAGGTACTTTCAATCCTTTAGATGTATACTTGTTGCATCTTGTGTTAACCATGTGGTTTTACGTCAACTTCGTCAAAGTTTCCCGAGAGTGTCAGGAAGTATCCCGAATTGTTCAAGTGAGTGTGTCTAGGTGGAAGTATCATTTTTATCTTGATGGAAGTAAATGATTCCTGTGTTAGAGGGCTAGAATTCCCTAATAGTGAACTGGGAACCAAGTTGTTGTAAGAAGCAGATAGACCACAAGTACTGAGACTGATTGTAAGAAATTGACCGGACATGCAAGGTAGGCATCTGAAAAAGTGTTTGAACACAGCAATAGGGAGACTAGAAAAGACAATTGGGATAGAATAAAGACCCAAAAGGGTACCCATATCAACTATTTTTTCCTAAGAAACTATTCTGCAAATGCCCACTATCTGAGATGCAAGCTCCTAGATGCGAGCCTAGAAATATAGTATTCAAGCTACTCATGACCCTAGGTGTGATGATGTGTTGACCAGATGCAAGCCAGGATAGTAGATGCAAGCCAGGATACCAAAAATGAGCCAAGAAATCTGGGATACGATTTTCTTATGTCACTATCAGATTTGGTCAGTTTTGAAAAATTCATCTTGGAAGTGCGTGAAATTCATTTGTTTTCATATTGAGTTTTGAAACCTATCAGTGGGTGAAAAACACATGTATACTAAGGATTGAAATTTGTTTCTTGTTTGAAAATGTTATCTTTTTAATGATCTTTCAGTTACATAAAGCATCATTGTATTGTTAAAAGGTGAACAAACACATCTTTACGCCCTATTTCTAGGTGGAGGATGAAAATCCTTGCTTGTTGACTTAGGTACACACTCAAATGCTAATCAGAATATAGCCATCACCAAGCATGCAATGGCTCTAGTCATGATGTTGTATTATCTAACTCCAAATGTAAGTGAGGGCATGATATGATGAGTGTCTTGGGGTAATTAATTTTTGTCTTGCACAAGGATTATCACCCTTTCGGGGGTGAATTAGGAATTCTTTCAGTTTAAGTGTTGTCTATGATTGGGCAATCCGTTAGAAACCATCCCCCATATAATTGCACAAGGCAAAATTGAGGCATATAGCCCTATGAGTACTCAAATATGTGTAGTCTCGCAAGCAAGATGCAAGTGGCTCCACTCTACACATACCCAAGCATGTTCAAGGAATGATGTCAAAATTCCAGGACCAAAACTGATTCCATCTTCTGAGGCTTTAGCCTACAAGAAACCAACTATTTATAGTGAGTTGGAAGGATTGGCATAAAACCTGTCCTCACTTGGGTCATTCCCAAGAGATTTTTTCCTCAACCGGTAGGCCCTCTACTATTAAATAAATGTACAAAGGATTGGCGTGCGTAGGATGTCTAGATTTCTGATTCTACCAAAAAAGAAGAGCATACTCTCCTAATCCATGTCGTTTTCTCCCAAAACAAATTCAATCAAATAATTTGTTCCCTCTAGAAATGTTGTGCTCAATTTATGATGTTACTATTTTAGGGAAAACAAAATGCTTGAAAGTAAATTTGTGTTGTTCAATTTCCACAATATTTAAGATGATTTGCTTGTTCAATTTTTGATTCTAAAACTTAGACAATGAGTTTGTTTAATTAGCCCACAATGTTAAATGGTTTGAGTTGTTCAATTTATAATTCCAAATGAATTAAATGATGTACTTGTTCATTTATCCCACAAATTTAGTGCTTTGAGTTGTTCAATTTTTAATTCCAAATTACTTAAACATTGTGAGTTTGCTTGTTCATTTACCCCATAGATTCTTTCACAAGTGTTTAAAACAATGCCTAATTTTCTAATTTTTCTTTAAAAATGAAAATAACATAGTAATCTAGTTGTTTTAAGACATGTTTGATAAAATGGTATTTAAGTGTGAAAACTTTTGAAAAAGGGGTTAGTATGTGAAATTACTTGAAAACCCTGCAACCACACACATTAGTATTATCATCTTCCAACTCCTTATCTGAGACCTGTAATCACTAGTTAGGCTGTCAAAATGCCAAAAAAACAACTGGTTAAGCGTTAGAGGTTACAAAATTAAGTGCACAAAAATCTCTACCAGATGCGATCCTAAAAATGCAGTCTATGACACAGAAAACTAGATACAACCTTGTGTTACCAGATGTGATAGAGTGTCTACCAGATGCGATCCTAAACTGAAAATGACCTGGGAAATCTCGGATGCGAGCCTAGATTTTTGTGGTGTGATGGCATATCCTAGATGTGAGCTAGAATGACTAGAAATGACTCTGCACCTAAAAAATGGAGTTAAAATGAGGCCAAATCTAGAATTGTGCCCCGCAGTGGGCGCCAGAAATGTGTGTGTGAAATATTGCACCTGTTACCTGGGATACAAGATTTCAATAGGTCATTACATTAGTGGAAAACATGGTTAGATGAGCATATAAAGAACTAAAATTGACCTATTGCTTTCTAAATAAGAAGAGTATGATAAGCAACATAACAACCCTCAGATTATGCTACTATGAGTGACATATATGACTTAGCATGAAAGATTTGAGTTAAAACAAACTAGTTAATCATTAGCATGAAAGATTTGAGTTAAACAAACTATTTAATCATTAAGCATGCATATTATCTCTAAAAATGAACATTATAACCATGCATGATAATTAAAATATGAAGTAAAATGAAACTATCTAAATTCTAACAGCATAACAATGCATTTTCAATCTAAATTATGGGCTTATTTATGCTCAAAAACCTCTTCTATTTATAGAAGAAATGAGGAGAGAGAGGGGGACAAGGTTCATTAATGGAGTTGAAAAACTTATTAATGAGTTGTAAGAGAAATAAATGCCAAAGGCATTAATGAGGGATGGGCATAAAAGAATCTTCATTAATGAAACCATTTATGAGGCATGGGAAGGGTGTAAGGCCATACTTGACAAGTTGGTCCTTAGAGGAAGTCAAGTCTCAGAAAGTTGACTTTCTCAAGTGGGTTGAGTTCTTAATCACTCTATAATGGAACGTGACAACATTAGGAGGTGGGTTAGGATAGAATTAGAATTAGATTTAGCAAGGGTGAATGGGTTGGGATAGGTTCAAACCCAGATTCAAAGTGGTTGAAGTGGGTTAGGTTGGGGTTTAGTGAAATATTAATGAAATAAGTAAAACTTATTTAATTCATTAAAAAATAGGAATATCCATTATTTAAGCTTTTAATTTATTTTTAATAATCAATAGGACTATAGCCAGTTTAATTAAATTAATTAGGCTAGGGGATTGATTCCTTTTGCAAGTAAGCAATTGATTTAGGATTTTATTTAATTCCTTGGAAATTAATCATTTTAGCCATGTATTTGATTGATTTTGATTTTGGCTAAAAGTAATTAATTTAGTGATTTGATCGCTTTAGGAGATTAAATTGATTTCAAAAGAATTATGCCAAGTAGTAACAGGGTCATTTGAACAGAATTGGGGGTATGATCACACTTAGGGAAAATAGGGTCTATGGTCTGAGTGGACCAAATCCAGGTGGTTACACTATCAAAGTTCAATCAGGAAACTTGATCCCATTAGATACTAAGTCAAGAGGTAATGTGTTTGATCTGAATACTACAAAGGAAACTTGTTTTCTTGCAAAGGTAGATGAAAGTTAGTTATGGGATAGGATTTTTTTTCAAAAAAAATTTGATAATGTTTTAAGGCCAGTAACACTCATGCAGTCAGAGATTTTCCAAAAATTGTGAAGCCTACTAAAACTATGTGCAGAAATTTTGTGATGGGAAAACAAACTAAGAGCATCTTTCAGAGAAAATCATTTTCAGCGATAGAGAATTTGGATCTAGTACATATAGATCTCTATGGTCCTACAAGAAGAAGATATTACTAAGGTTGAAGGTGCTTTATACTCTTTTTTGATGACTATTACAGGATGATGTGGGTTGAATTTCTTAAAGATAAGTTTGAAATATTTGATAAGTTTAATATTTACGAAGAAAAAATTGATAATGAATATGGTCTAAAGATAAAGTGTTTGAGGTGAGACAAAGGTGGAGATTTTACATCAAATGTGTTTAATACTTACCCTAAGGAGCATGGGATATATAGACATACATCTTCTCCTAGGACACCACAGTAGAATGGAATTGTTGAGAAAAGAAATAGAACCATATTAGATGTAGCAAGAACAATGTTGGTTAAAGGTAATGTGTCATATATGTATTGGAGAGAAGCAGTTAGTACTGTAGTATACACTTTGAATAGAGTAAAAAAAAAATAAGGTACAAATAAGACACCCTATGAAATTTGGTTTTGTTATGATCCTACTATAAAATATTTCATAATATTTTGGTAGCAGGTTTTATATCATAGAGGATGATGAAATATGAAATTTTAATGCTACAAGTGATCAAGAAATATTCCTTGCATATTATAAAAAAAGTAAAGCTTACAGATGTTTCAATTTGAGATTGAGCAAAATAGTTGAGAGTACTAATTTAAAAATTGATGAAAAGTTTCAGATTCAAGAAATAGTGTATAACTATGATCAAATTCTAGAGAATAAGGAGATTACAACAAGACAAGAGGAAGATAATTTTTGAGATATTGACACTGGAATTGAGGTATGCTTGAATGAACCTACTGAGACTCCAAAGACACCAAGGTATGTTCAGAGAAATAATTCTACAAATTATATTATTGGTGATGAAAATAAGGGCATGATGTCAAGATCTAAGATTAGGAATGAACTTTGTTTGATTTCACTAGTAGAACCTAAGACTACTGATGAGGCATGTAAAGTGTTGCCCCACTTTTGGTCTACATATCTTTTAGACAAAAGTGGATGTTTTATGTGTAGTAGTGATCTAGAAAGCTTTGTGTAAGTCCTGAGTCTAAGTCAAGCTATCATCTTAGGATAGGAGGCCTTTATCAAATTTCCCTAAATTGCCTTCTCTTTTGTGAGCCGGAGAGAATTTGGATCTGAGATCATATTTGATTGGGTAGGTTGAGCTCCCAAATCTGGTAAAGGCCATGTTTCAAACGATTATAACATTGGTTTTGTATGCATTTGAAGTATTTTTCCTTAACATTCCCTTTTACAAAATTGGAAAAAAATTGGTTCTGAGCTTCTCCTTGGCAGAAAATCACTTATAGAGTGTGTTTTCCGCAATTAATAGACTTTAAAGTATCAAAGGTTAGTGAAAATTGAAAATGAGAGATTTGGGAATAAGGAAGTTTTGGGCATTCAGATCAAATCTATTTCAAGAAAAAGGAATGATTGAATGAGGAAGAATTCAAGATGCAAGATTACTGGTGGAAAAGTAGAAAATGGCTTCTCTACTACTCCAACAGGTGGGTTTCGACCTGCGGGGTATGTTTTCTACCAAACCATTAAAATGGAGGATTTTTCAAGAATAATCGATCTATTGAGTAATCCAAGGTATAAGGAAAGAAAATAAACCAATCACATATCATTTTAGCATTTGAATAAGCTAAAATTCTCCTTCAGTGGATTTTTGAGTAGAGAACACTCCAAAGGGATTTCTCCACTGAAAGGGAGGTGAAAAAAATATTTTCCACTACCTCTAGAAAGTTATGGTTACGGTTACTAAAGTGAAAGGATGTCTCTTAATGGCCCATAGGGGTAAAAGTAATTAATTTAAATAAATCCATTTTATGTCATAACGGACTTCTTCATTAATGCTTAAGTCTTTTCATTCATATGGCGTGGGAAGTCAGCCATTAAGCGGTGAGAATTCAAAGTTATAAAATCAGCGAAGTATTCCAAATAGGAGCTACCATCTGTTTGATGAATTGTCCAAATTTGAAATTCTTAGCAATAGTTGTTCATTGCTCTTGCACTTTTGAGATATATACTTCATTCCCAAGTCAGAATCAGTTGAAGCATGGCTACTAGATTTACGGGATTTGATGGGATGAATGGCATCACATCTGATTGGCATAAAATCACAGACACCTCCTTGAAGTTTTTTGATATGAAAAACTTCTAGAGTAGATTAAAGGCAAACCAGATACACCCTGTCACTGAGAAGCTAAAGGAGAGCGGGTTAGTCAAAGCTGCTAATTTTCCTATAGCAGTTCAAGCTCCCGAGCTGGTTCAAGATTGTATAAATTGATACAATCTAGACACAAGGAAAATTTTGTTGCCCAATGACATGGTGTTTCTCTCCATTGATCAAGACTCCATCTAGAACTCCCTATGCATTCTAGAGCAGGCCAAATATTCAGAAACGACATATATCCAAGTGGTTATCAAGTATGGAGCAAAGAAGGCACTGTGGAAGAAGGAAATAATGAAGTTGTGGTTTCAAGAGTTGAGGAGTGCTAGGGGAAAGTTTCCTAAAACATTATATGGCACAAACTTGAAGCTATAAATTGTGGATATCT
>MU223136.1:4434460-4470045 GCA_018584345.1 Thuja plicata | reverse complement strand
GAGTGGACCCTGGCAGCAGCTGGAGAAATTCGTCAGAGAAGCTAGGTTTTCCTTTAGGATCATCCCCACTGCCTCCACTAGTAGACGCCATGCTCATAGCAGTACTCATGTTTGCAAGCTTTTGAATCTCTGGTTGAACGATATTGAAACAAATCTAAGACCTCCTTCTTAGAATTTTCAATCACCTCAGAACACTGCTACAGCTTTAAATATCACCTTTTTCTTTAAAATAAAAAGTTTACTCTAAAATCATGAACTCGGTGAACAAGAATGAATACAGACTCCTCTGTTTATAGCCACAAGGTTCAGAGTACATGGCTCAAAGTTCAGAAACGTCAGTTCTACAATTAATTTGATATGCCATGAAACGTTCAAAAACCTAGCCGTAGTTACGCGAGGTGACAGGAAATCAAATTTAAATCATGAGAATTTTGGCGCAATCACAAAAATGGTTAAGACAGCTGACATGGCACTGTGTGATTCACCTTCTGTCATACATCTCAGCTACCTTTTATACACAGTAATCAAAAATTCTTATATCTGATTGGCCGTAGGCTTGATCTCCTCTGTCACATCCTCCACTTGGCGCCGCTTTTATAGATCCTGTTTATCTGGCGACCTCGCGACCTCATAAAGTCTCTTTGTCACGAGTATTTTCTCTTAACTATGGTCTGATCATTAGATTAGGCAACCACGTAATTCCTTTACCTCAGGTAGCCCAATCCTTTCCAGTGATCAGGCGACTATGTGAAAATCTAGGTCGCGCAGGGTTAACCTTAACTCAATTTTCATCTCCAGACTACGCGACAAACTGTTACACATAAAATTTCATAGCAATCGCCAAGTCGCTGGATACTCATTTCTCTTTCCTAGATTACACGACAACCCTTTGGTCGCTGAGTCAGGTGATAGACTTAACATAATCCTTTACTGAAAAGGTACCCTTTCTCTTTTTTCAGCAACCTCACGACATACCTTAATCGCTTAGTCGGAAGGACTTTCTCCCTGGGGCACTTTTATCATGAGACTACGCGACCACCATCAGATCCTTTCATCTTTCCATCGTACGGTTGTATTTTAATCACTTTACATTTCCTCATGCCCTTAAAATATCAGGAGACTTCGCGACCGAGGGTGAAATGACTTTAGTCTCCTTATCGCTTGATCCCTTTCCTTCATCTGGCGACCTCCCGACAACCACTAGCTCTGTGACAGATGTCATCTTTTCTTTCGTCCTCTTTATGCACACTGGGAACTGAGTCATCACTCCTGTTCTGGCGACATCCCGACTGAAGGAAATCACTTAGCCTGAAACTGTTAGTCACTGGGTCGTGACTGTTATCCACTAACCGCCATTTAATCACGAGACCACGTGACTGAAGCAAAGCTTTAACTGTTTGAATGTCCTGATCCAGCGACAATGCGACATGAAGAAAGCGCAAGGTCGGGAGACATTTCTTTGACCTGTTGACTCTTCTCGCGATCACCTGACTGAGGTGGGTCCCGTCTCTTTTAAAGCTTCATATTATGAGAATCAAGCGACAACCCGACCAAAGGAAAATCGCTAAGTCTTGAGACACTTAGAGAATATTCGATTTCTTAACGAGACCACGCGACACAAGGTAAAAGCAAAGTCGGGAGATGGTTTGGCATATTCGTTTCTGGCAATGCGATCAAGCGACCTGACTTAACCTTTTGTATAGCACATGCCTTTAGTGACTTTGAAAAAGGTAACGAGGAAATAGAAAGACATGGCTGAGGTTTTAAAATGCATCGTTTAATACTTGGTTGCTAGGGTTTTAGCAGGGTTTTGACAATTTTGGCAAGAAATTAGCATGAAAACCTGAAAATTTTCAGAGGGGAGGGCAAGGAACCAGGAAAAACAGCAAAAACATGAAATACAACCAACACAATCAGTTAAGGATAGTACTATGGCTACATAGGTTGACACCTTGATTCAAGATACTCTAAGGAAAGGATACCCTATTGTAGTAGAGGTGGGTGAAGATAGCTCCACTACTTCAGCCACTAAATCAGATGGAGAGATTGGAAAGCAATAGAAAGTTGCTCAGGTTGTTAAATTGGTCTCCTCTTTACCAACATCAGTGAATCCATTTTCTTCTAGGCCTAAAGCTACTCATCCAGTCATTAGGAAGTTGTTCATAGAAGAATTTCTTTCTTCTTCCAAAGTTACCAGTGTTGAATCCTAGATAGAACATACTCTAGAACATAAAAGGAATAGAGAAAATGAAGGGACTTCCAGCAAAGATACTCTCTCACGGGCCTTGCAACCCAACACCACTATGGGGAATGCAAAGAAGGTGAAGACAATGTCTACACTGGTTCAAGATCCTCAAATGGGGTATTTCACTATGGAGATGGCCAAGCCTACAAAGGAGGGTAGATTAAAAGATATGACTACCTCCAATTTTTAGTTATAGTCATTTGACATGGGGATTTCTCGACATGACACCAGGGTAGACTTTTGGAAATCCACTAATGTGGTAATAGAAGAAAAGATTGAGGAGCTCAAGACTGCTAAAGTTCAACTTAAAGAAGAAGTAGCTAAGATAACTAACTTCATCAGATAGCTCATCACTCAGATAACAAGTGTTCCTGGTACCCATACCACTTTTGATCCTAGTGCTACAGAGAACCAAGCTATCATAGCAAGGTTGTAAGAGGCTAGACACTTCAGGAAAATTGGAAAGATGTGGATTCTAAGGCTCGAATATGAGGGATAGGTAGTTGTCGAGCAACTGAGTAATGCTCTCCTAAGGCTAGAAATAGAGAGGAATAATATTGAAAATAATTTGTAGACTCTCGCATCAGAGAGAGTGAAATGTCAAGAATGCATAGTAATTCTACACGTGGTTGTTAAAATGAATACTAAGGAGGAATTAAAGGCCAAGATCTTTTAGAAAGGAGACAAGCCTTTTATCAAATGGATTCAAAGCCTAGAATTTAAGATTGGGATGATCATCCAAGCTGAAATAGGGTTGCATCAGATAGATGTCAAGATCAAGGAGGAGCATAACAAAGATTTTAAACTCCTTCAAGGTGTTCACATAGACTCAAAGACAAGTGATTGGGGAAAAACAATGATCAAATTGGCTAATATGCAAAAATCATTTTCTGATTATGTGCATAAGATGGAAGAATAGTCTTCCACTCATTTGGACAAGGTCTGAGACCACCAACAGTTGAGAGAATGCCTTTTTAAAGCCATGGAAGAGCTGAAGGATTAGATAGATACGATCAAGAGCCTAGCCAAAGAACATTCTAGATGGCTCATTAGATACACTAATGTCCATATCAATAGGAATGAAGAGCTCATCCTGATCATTACAGTTGTCACTGCTTATAGGGCTAAATTAGACAAGGGGAAGTAAACAAAAGCTTAGATAGATTCCCTCTTGTGCTAAATTTTGACAGTATTGTAATAGATAAACTTTTGTTTAGCATTTTCGGTTAGGGAAGTTGAATTTTTTTGGTTACCCCCTTTCTGTAATGGTCCAACTCTATAATTCTATATGTATTATTTCAAAAATCAATACAAAGGTCGAGTAAATTTTGGTGTGAAAGATAGCATTTTGCTGAGTCAAATTTGTATGTCTGAATGCCATTTCTTTAACTACTCCACTAAATTACATTTATCTATCTATTAAATTTGAATGTTTCTTTGGAATTAGATTTACAGTTTGTGGTTGATCCAAAATTCTGTATTATGATTTGACATAGTAAATTAGGGGAGATCTAGTGTTATTTTAGGTCTCAGAGATGTCCCTGTGAAATAGATTGATTTATTGTCACTTTATCATTAAATATTTAAGTCTTGCATTTGCATTTTCGTTATCGATTATTGAATTACTAATTTTAAGAAGTCATATGATTGATGAAGTCTTGAAATTGGTTAAAGTTAGAATTGAATTCATTTCTCCTGAGCTACTTCCTATCTAGGTTTAGCTTGGTTTACCTCTTCTATTCTCGGGTCAGGAACAAAACCCTGTTAGAATAGGAAGGATCAATATTCATTGACGATCATTTACTTAAGGGAGATGTACCTTTAAATACAAAGGGAAATCAGATGTTTAGTCACAATTTCTCAACTGTTGTATTCAATTGTTCTTAAATATTTGGGTATTCTAGAGTTAAAGCAAAAAAGAAAAATCTGTTTACTAACAGATTTTTGGCGACTCTGCTAGGGAGAAGAAATTTTTTTATACTAGAATCATACCATGAGGAAATATGGTGCTTCCCCATCAAAACATAATTCCTGTGCTCCAACCAAATCTTGGTTTCCAAAATGATTAGGAGGATCTCATTTGTTCACTGAATACCTTTGTCTGGAAATACAGAAGAAACACTGAGAACTATAGAAATGCTAGTCAAGTGCTAGAGAATGAAGAAGCTAGGAAAAAATCACATGAAGAAGCCATCCAAAGGATAAATTTGAGAAGGGCACGATGCAAAGCAGAGCATGAAGCCATACTAGAATACTAGTTGGAGCCCTGGAGCCCAAGAGGTTTCTTAGGAGTGCAAATAAAGAAGGTGGTACATACCCAGTTTTTGAGAGACTTTCAAACCTTGATTTTTCCCTACTTGAAGTACCCCATCGAAAGAATAGAAATACTAAGAGAAAAAGAAGAGCTCCTTCATCTCCCAAACAATCATCCCTTTTGTCTACCACTTGTCAAGTGTTAACTTTGCATGGAGTAGTTGCTCCTCCTATTGTCAATATAACACCCTAGCTACCTCTAGTAGTTATGGCACTTCCTTGGGCCACTGCAGTTGGACCATTGTAATTAGCAGCATATAATCCCCTTCCCTCAGGTTCAAGAAATAATTTCCCCAAATTCCCTGGAGATGGGAAAGTATCCACACATGAACACATTATTGCATTCTTTTCTTCAGTTAATATCTTAGCAGTGCGAGAAGAAGATGTGGCCATTAGATTATTCATTGAAACCCTTGTTGAAGGTGCTTTTGATTGATTCCATCACTTTCCCAACTCTTCTATCATAGATTGGGCTTCTATGAGACTTTATTTTGAAAGAAGATTTAAAACTGCTGAAGATGAACACGCCTTAAAGACACAATTGACTTCTATCAAGAAAGAGCCTTCAATCAGTATGAGGGATTTTGTGGCTAAATTTAACAAGCTTGTAAATCGTATCCTAGTAGCCGACAGGGCTATTGCAAGGAATTTGAAAACATTTTTCATAAGTGCTATTCCTCCCGACATTAGTTATGATTTGAGAAGAACAAATCTAGCCACTTTGGACCTTGCCCAAAGGTCTGCAGTGGAGTTAGAAGACCACATGTATCGATGGGAGAATGGAAAAGAGAAATATAATCTAGAGACAGTACTAGTAGCACCATGTTATCAGATGAGATGATTCAAAAATTATCCAATGAATTCATCACCTTCAAGAGGCAGCTTCCTAGATTTAATAATCCTTATCAGTGAAACTTTCAAGAGCACCTTGGGAGAAACAATGAAGGGAGGAATGCTAATGGAAAGACATTAGAATTGACTGCTCCACCATAGAGGTTAGCTATAGAAGCTCCTCCTAAAAGGGGAAAAATGTGTGCCTTACATTTAACTATAGATCATGATGGAGAAAGTTGTCCCGATGTAGCTCATGCTTAGCAAATGCATCAGACTAATGAATGGAATGCTGGAGTGTCTGGAGCTAAACCAGATTCATACTCACATGGCGACTCTAAAAACTTATATTTAGAGTATGAATCAAACTCAGAACAGGGAGAAACATGTTATGCTACCATAGATAGGACCTCCTATATAGTCTTAACCCAGAATCAGAAGGATAAATGCACTATTTCAACACCTCCACGTAAAAATAATGAGTTATCTACCTCCCATTCTAAAGAGGCCAATCAAGGAGTAAGGATTCTACAACCAGGTAAGGAGAAAAACTCTTTTGACATTATTCAATTTTGTAGACATTCCAGAATTTAGATTTCCCCCATAGACTATATTAAGTCTAATCCTATAGAACTACAAAATCTAGCAGATTACTGTAAAGATGGGAATCAAAATATAAATCAAAGATTCCCAAGTAGCCCTAGCAGTGCACCCTGAGATGAAAATGTTGTTAACAATCCTTGTTGTTGATATACCGGCTAGTTACGGTTTGTTGTTAAGCAGTAGTTTTTGCATAGATTTAGGAGGGGAGATAAAGATGGATTGGTCTCAAGCTTTAATCCCAATGGGTAACAAAATTATAAAGCTAGTTCTTGAAGAGAATGCTAAGTTCATAGTGGTAAATTTAGATGACCCTAAAGCCCAAATTATGTATCAAGAATTAGAATTTGGTAATTATATGCTATTTTTAGATGATTTTGATGGGGAAAATGAGTTTGAAAAAGAGGAAAAACAATCTCCCACTAAAGAAATGCCATCACAGATCTAGACTCTTGAATTTTATGACAGGTGTGCGTCATCAGGATCTAGTGCAAGTGTTGTCCTAATATCACCAGATGGAGTATGTGAGCCCATGGCTTATAAATTAGCATTCGGAACACCACTAAAAAATCTGAGTATGAATCCCTACTATTAGGCATTATATCTGCAAAAGAGAAGAGTGTGAAAATCTTGAGAGATCGAGGTGATGCGGAGTTAATCGTATGCTAGGTCAAGAATCAATACTCTGTAAAAAATCACAGATTAAAAAACTACAAGAATATAGTATGGAATGAAATAGAAGCATTGGATGCATGCTTTATTGAATATGTACCAAGAGAGTTGAATTCCAAGGAATACTCTTTAGTAGTGTCAGCCTCATTACTCTTCCCTCACCCAGAGTTCAAGGATAAGAAGTACCAAGTAGAGGTTGTGTATCGACCATCTGTGCTTGATAATGTAGAAGATTGGAAAATGTTTGAAGATGACAAGAACCTCCTCCTCTTTTTGGAGACTAGTGGCAACTTTCATAAAGATGCTCCTAGTGATCATAAGGAAAACTTTCATGACAAGTGAAAGAAGGACAAGTCAGAGGTCATCCAGTTGCAAGGAAATATCATTCCTCCCCACTTAGTAACAATTGAAAAAATCTTCAACACACATGATACTTTTGTAAAGAAGAAGAGAATTGAAAGAGGTCCTACTACTGGCGAGTATGAAGGAATTAATATCGAAATTGAAAAGGACCCAAAGATGATCAATATTGGGAAATGCTATACTGAAGAAGAAGAAAGGGAAGAGGCTAGGAAACTCTTCCTGGAATACCAAGATGTTTTTGCCTGGATTTATGAAGATCTAAAAAGTTTTATGAATGGGAAATTCAAACACCACATTCCCTTAAAACCTAAGGCTACCCCGTTCAAGTAGAAACAAAGGAATTACAATCCCAAAGTTGCTGATGTAATATTTAGGGAAGTGGATAAGAGGATTAAGGCATGGATTATCTATCCTATCCATCACTCTACCTGGGTGGCGAATATCATGTCTGTGAGAAAGAAGAATAGAGAAATAAGGATTTGCATAGACTTTAGAAATCTTAACCAGTCTTCTTTGAAAGAAAATTACACCCTCCCCAACATGGATCACTTATTATAGACCATGGCCGGAGTTGAGATGATGTCCATGTTAGACAGTTTCTAAGGGTACAATTAGATAGAAGTAAAGAAAGTAGACCAACATAAAACACCTTTCACTACTCCATGGGGTACCTTCACATACCATAGAATGCCATTTGGGTTGATCAATGCTGGAGCTACCTTTCAGAGAGGTATGGATTTTTCTTTCAATGATATGAAGAAAAAAATAATTGGTATGTATGTGGATGATCTTACTGTGTTTTCCAAAAAAGAGTAGATCATATAAATGATTTAAGGTGAGTATTGCAAAGGTGTAGAGAGGATGAGATTTCACTGAATCCCAAAAATTTAGTTTTTTGTGTGACCTAAGGGAAATTGCTGGGTCATATTCTTTCTCAGGAAGGCATAAGAATTGATCTAGAAAGGGTGAGAGAAATCTAGAAATTGAGCTTACCTATGAAAAAAACTGGAGTGAAATCATTTTTCAGTCAGGTAAACATTCTCAAGAGGTTCATTATAGATTTTTCTAAGATTTCCAAATGCATAGTGGACATGATGAAAGGAAATGTAAATTTCAAGTGGAATGACTTTGGTAAACAAGCTTTCAAAATCATCAAGAATGCCATAGCCAATGCCCCAGTGTTATGTCATCCAGATTATAAGAAGGATTTCATAATTTATTGTTATTCTTCTGAACACACTCTATCAACCATCCTCATGCAAGAGAAAGAGGAAGGAGTTCTAGCTCCTATCGCTTTTATGAGCATACCTCTAAAAAATCATGAGCTAAGATACTCTAAGACTGAAAAACATGCTTTGGTAGTAGTAAAAAGGTTTAAATAATTTAAGATTCTACATTTTACACTCTCACTCTCTTGTATATGTGCCTGATATTGCAATAAAAAGCATATTGACTCAGTAGGACATGGGATGTAATAATAGAGGAGCATGGGTGGCTAAGACTCAGAAATATGACATAGAAATCAAGCCAACTAAGCTAGTGAGAGGAAATGCACTATGTAAAGCAATAGAAAAAAACCAAGTGGACGAAGACCCTGAAAATACACAATTGGTCCTAGAAGTAAGTAGGCAAGATCCCTAGTTTGAAAATATTGTGTATTTCTTGACATATGGTGAATATCCTGAAGGATTGATTTTGAAGAAAAGAAGAGATCTAAAACTAAAAGCTTCTAAATATATAATTTGGGAAGATAGATTGTATAAGATATCTATAGATGGAACTTTCCTCTAGTGCATTGGCAAACAACAACAAGAGAAGTTGTTAAGGGTGTTTCACGATGTAGCTTGCAGTGGACATTTCTCCTTGTTAGTTACTGCATTCAAAATATTGAGACAGTGCTATTACTGGCCGGGAATGTTTAGAGATGCATATCATTGGGTAGCGAGATGTGAGAAATGTAAAATTTCTACCACAAAAGCACACTTAGCAGCACTACCCCTTAGACCAGTGATAATTGAAGGTCCTTTTCAATAGTGGGGTTTTTATTTTATTGGTCCTATAAATCCCACATCTAGCCCAGGCCATACCTACATCGTCACTGTGACTGACTACTTCACAAAATGGGTGGAGGCGAAAGCAACCAAGAAAACTACTTTGGAGGTAGTATGTGAGTTCTTCAAACAGAACATCCTGGTAAGGTTTGGTGTACCTATTATGTTTGTTATGGATAATGCCACATACTTTTATTCTCAAGAAATTACTAAATTTTGTTTTGAGTATGGAATTATGATCAGTCATTCATCTGACTATTTCCCTCAAGGAAATGGTCAAGCTGAGTCCAGTAACAAAAAATTGGTGAGCATCATGAAAAATCTTGTAGCAGACAACTAGAGAACTTGGCACAAGAAAATCTATGAAGCCCTCTGGGTAGACAGAGTGACTCCTAAAAGATCCATTGGTGTATCTCCTTTTGAACTTGTCTATAGGATTGAAGCCAGTCTTCCATTGCCATTGGAACTGGCAACTTGCAAGCTGAGAACAACAGTAGAAGATGGTATATATGAAAATGGTTTAGAAAAGAGAATTCTTTACTTGAAAAAACTTAAAGAGGAAATGGAGAAAATGGTATATCATATCACATGGCATCAAATGCATTTGAAGAACTTGTTTGATAAAAAGAGTAGACCCCAGAAATTTATGGAGGGAGATATGGTGTTGTTATGGGACAAGTGCAGAGCACCCAGAGGTATGAATGGGAATTTGAAACATTGTGGAAAGGACCCTTTAAGATCCATAACACGTTCAAGAGGAATTATTTTAAATTGATCTATCCATATGGTGAGGCACTACTCCTGACATATAATGGTAAGGACCTGAAGTTGTATCAAATCTGAATTTAAAATAGGTACTCCCTATATTGTACAATAGTTACGTTTAGTTCCTACTTTTGTTTTCTTTAGTTAGGTTTCCTTTTTGCTTTCCTTTCCATGTCTTGCTTTATTTTTGTTGTGAGCCACCTTTTTCTGAGTTTTGTGAAACCATAGACTTGATTTCCTTGCTTGGACATGTGAATGTCCAAGTCTCTAGATAGAGCCAGCTATTGCCCCACTTTTGGTCTAAATATCTTTCAGACAAAAGTGGATGTTTAATGTGTAGTAGTGATCTTGAAAGCTTCGTGTAAGTCCTGAGTCTAGGTCTAGCCATCCTATTAGGATAGGAGGTCTTAAACAGATTTCCCTAAATTGCCTTCTCTTTTGTGAGCCAGAGGAAATTTGTATCTGGGATCGTGTTTCATTGGGTAGGTTGAGTTCCAAAAAGTGGTAAAGGCCATGTTTTGAAGGATTCTAACATTGGTTTTGTATGCAGTTGAAATATTTTTCCTTAACATTCCCTTTTGTAGCATTGGCAAAAAATTGGTTCTGAGCTTGTCCTTGGCGGAAAATCACTTACAGAGTGGGTTTTCCACAATTAACAGACTTTCAAGCATCAAAGGTCAGTGAAAGTTGAAAATGAGAGATTTGGGAATAAGGAAGTTTTGGGAATTCAAATCAAATCTATTTCAAGCAAAAGGAGTGATTGAATGAGGAAGAATTCAAGATACAAGCTTACTGGTGGAAAAGTAGAAAATGGCTTCTTCACTACTCCAACAGGCAGGTTTCAACCTGTAGGGTATGTTTTTTGCCAAACCATTAAAATGGAGGATTTTTGAAGGATAATTGATCTCTTGAGTAATCCAAGGTATAAGAAAAGCAAATAAACCAATCACATATCATTTTAGCATCTCAATAAGCTAAAATTATCCTTCAATAGATTTTTGAGTAGAGAACACTCCAAAAGCATTTCTCCGCTGAAAGGGAGGCAGAAAAGTGATTTTGCGCTACCTCTAGAAAGTTACCATTACAGTTACTAAAGTGAAAGGATGTTTCTTAACGGCCCATAGGGGTAAAAATAATTAATTCAAATAAATATATTTTATGCCATAATGGACTTCTTCATTAATGCTTAAGTATTTTCATTCATTTGGTACAGGAAGTCAGTCGTTAAATGGTAAGAATTCAAAGTTATAAAATCAATGAAGTATTCCAAACAGGAGCTACCACCTACTTGAGGAATTGTGCAAATTTGAAATTCTTAGAAATAGTTGTTCATTTCTCTTGCATTTTTGAGATATATGCTTCATTCCCAAGTCAGAATCAGTTGAAGCATGGCTACTAGATTTATCGGGTTAGATGGGATGAATGGCATCACATCTGATTGGCATAAAACTATAGACACCTCCTTGAATTTTTTTGATATGCAGAACTTCCAAAGAATATTTAAGGCAGACCATATACACCTTGTCACTTTGAAGCTAAAAGATAGTGGGCTAGTCGAAGCTGGTGGTTTTCTTGTAGTAGTTCAAGCTCCCAAGCTGGTTCAAAAATGTATAGCTCGATACAACCTAGACACCAAGAAAATTTTGTTTCCCAATGACACAGTGTTGTTCTCCATTGATCGAGACTCCATCTAGAACTCCCTGTGCATTCGAGAGAAGGCTGAATATTCAGAAATGACATATAGTCAGGTAGTTACCGAGTATGGAGTAAAGAAGATGGTGTGGAAGAAGGAAATAATGAAGTCATGGTTTCAAGAGCTAAGGAGTTCCAAGGGAAAGTTGCCTAAAACATTATATGGCATGAACCTCAAGCTAGAAATCAAGGATATCTTGGTACTACTCCACAGGATCGGAGGTGAGAGTGATGCACTTAATTTTGTTGAACATCATTTCTTATTAGTCTAGGTGATATGTTCTCAGCACCATTTCATCAATTGGGCTCTTATGGTAAGCGAGAATCTCTCTAGTGCCCTATGTAGAGCTAAGCTTCAGAATGAGTTCTACATGTCTTTATTTCTTTTATATATATTGGCCACAAATCAAATTTTTCTAGGGCTTCCTAGATTAGAATAATTCCTAGATGATGTTAAAAGCTATGAATTTTTTCCCTGTCTACAATTACATAATAGTTATGCTGCATATCTCAGAGTTAACGATGCATTTACAATGAGATAGTGCAAGGAGCTACAAGGTTGCCCAGAAATGAGATTTTATCCTGAAGCCATGGCTTTTATCAGGTATTTTGGGTGCTTTTTCATTCAATTTGTGGATTTCTCATATATTCATCTTGCAGGATTTGATGACTTCCCTCTGAATTTGCCGAGATATCCCGATGATTTGATCTTCCTAGTTGAGGTGATGAGGTAGGCACTCCAAGTGAATTTGATCTATGTTGATGCTAAGAAGAAGGGTTATGATTTCCCAATGGCCCTTGGAGCTTACAATTGTGCATCCCAATCTGAGGAAAAAAAAATTTTGAAGGCATTCTCAAAGAGGTTTCAGTTGAAGACATATGATGTCTTGAGGCTGTAGTATGATCCCATAAATTATGCCCAAGATTTAATGTAGATGATTCATGCAATTCATCATGTTGATGATATTGAAGACTACTGGGCCAATTTCAAGGATGACTTGGAGAGTAGAGAGAGATTCTACACTAGGTTAAACATTGAACAAATCAAAAGGTTCAAAGTTAACATTGTTGTAGAGGTGCTAGAAGATGATGGACAACACATGCATGATAATATGTATTTGGAGAAATAATCCCCTTCCTATAAGCTCCAAACCCATGCTAGGTCAGGAAATTAATGGCTTGCAGACCTTGATTGGTGGGATCTACAAAAGAACAGAGCAGCGGGTCAAATGGATTGCAGGTAGAAGGAAGAGGTTAGAAAGGAAGTCTCCTTCTAAGCGAACCTTGACAAAATATACTTCAAGCACTAGAGAAACATGTTCAGTAATGATCCCAACTATGGCTAAATCATCAACCTAGCCAGTCAGCAGAGGTGATGAACCCCCTAAGAAAGAAATCCCACTAGAGAAGACTTCTGGAGAGGGGCCGCTTCTAGACATTGGATCGATAGAAGAAGTTTCTACAGACCTAGCCAAGCCTATAGAAGAGCCCACTAAAGGTGCAGGAACTGAGAAATTATTTAAGGATAGTACTGTGGCTACATGGGTTGACACCTTAGTTATAGATATTCCAAGGGAAGGCTCCCTTGTTGTAGTATACGTGGGTTAAGATAGCTCTAATACCTCAGCCACTGAATCAGATGGAGAGATTGGAAAGCAACAAAAAGTTTCTTAGGTTGTTAAATTGGTCTCCTCTTCTCCAACATCAGTGAATCCATTTTCTTCCAGGCCTAAAGCTACTTCTCTAGTCATTATAAATTTTTTCATAGAAGAATTGGTTTATGCTTCCAAAGTTACCAGCATTGAATCCTAGATAGAACATACTCTAGAACATAAAAGGAAGGTACTTCCAGCAAAGGTACTCTCTCATGGGCCTTTCAACCCAAAAACACTGTGGGGAAAGTAAAGAAGGTGAAGACAATGTCTACATTGGGTTGATATCCTCAAATAGGGAATTTCACTATGGAGGTGGCCAAGCCTAAAAAGGAGGGTAGATTTGAAGATATGATTCCCTCCAATTTTAGTTATAGTCATTTAACATGGGGCTTGCTCAGCATGACACCAAGGTAGATTGGTGTAAATCCACCAATGTGGTAATAGAAGAAGAGCTTGAGGAGCTCAAGATTGCTAAAGTTCAACTTAAAGAAGTAGTTGAGATAACGAATTTCATCAAACAGCTCATCACTCTGATAGCAAGTGTTCCCAGTACACCACTTTTGATCCTAGTGCTACGGAGAACCAAGCCATCATAGCCAAGTTACAAGAGGACAGACACTTCATGCAGATTGGAAAGAGATGGATCGAGAGCCTCAAATTTGAGGGACTGTTAGTTGTCAAGAAACTGGGTAACACTCTCCTAAGGCTGGAAATAGAGAGGAATAATATTGAAAAGAATTTCCTGACTCTCACATTAGAGAGAGTGAAATGTCAAGAATGCATAGTAATTTTGCACATGGTGGTTAAAATGAAGACCAAGGAGACATTAAAGGCCAAGATCTTGCAAAAAGGAGATGAGCCTTTGATCGAATGGCTTCAAAGCTGAGAATTTAAGATCAAGATGATCATCCAAGCTGAAGTAGAACAAGGAGAAGCAGAACAAAGATTTTAAACTCCTTCAAGGTCTGCACATAGAATCACAGACAAGAAGTTAGGACAAAGAAATGATTGGATTGGATAATATGCAAAAATCATTTTTTGATTATGTGCATAAGCTGGCAGAACAGTCTTCCACCCATTTGGAAAAGGTGCCAAAACTCCAATAGTTGAGTGGATGCATTTTTAAAGCCATGGAAGAGCTGAAGGACTGGACAGATGTGATCAAGAGCCTAGCCAAAGAAAATTTTAGATGGCTCATCAGATACACTAATGTCCATATCAATAGGCACAAAGAGCTCATCCCGATCATTACAGCTGTCACTACCTACAGGGCTAAATTAGACAAGGGGAAGTAAATCGAAGCTTAGATAGATTCCCTCTTGTGCTAAATTTTGATAGTATTGTAGCGGATAAACTTTTTTTTATCATTTCTATTTAGGGAAGTTGAACCATTTCGGTTACCCCCTTTTTGTAACGGTCCAACTCTAGAACTCTATATGTATTACTTTCAAAATTAATACAAAGGTTGGCTAAATTTTGGTGCGAAAGATAGCATTTTGCTGAGTCAAATTTGTATGTCTGAATTCCATTTCTTTAACTGCTCCACTACATTGCATTTATCTATCTACTAAATTTGAATGTTTCTTTGGAATTAGATTTACAGTTTTTGGTTGAACCAAAATTCTATATTATGATTTGATACAGTAAATTAGGGGGAAATCTAGTGTTTTTCTAAGTCTGGGAGTTGTCCTTGTGAAATAGATTGATTAATTGTCACTTTATCATTAAATCTTTAAGTATTGCATTTGCATTTTCATTATCGGTTATTACATCACCAGTTTTAAGAAGTCATATGATTGATGAAGTCTTGAAATTGGTTAAAGTTATAATTGAATTTATCCCACCTGAGCTATTTACTATCTAGGTTTAGCTTGGTTTACCTCTTATGTTCTCAGGTCAAGAACGAATGCATGTTAGAATAGGAAGGATCAATATTTATTGAAGATCATTTACTTAAGGGAGCTGAACCTTTAAATTCAGAGGGAAATTAGATGTTTAGTCATAATTTCCCAACTATTCCATTCAATTGTTCTTAAGTATTTGGGTATTCTAGAGTTAAAGCAAAAAAGATCAATCTATTTACCAACATAAAGATGAATCTTGGATTAAGGAAATGAAGGAAGAATTAGACCAGATAGAGAAAAATAACACTTGGGAATTGGTTCCTATACCTAAGGACAAGAATGTAATAGGTATAAAATTGTTTTTCATAAATAAAATGAATGAAGAATGCATAGTTGTGAGGAATAAATCTAGATTGGTCTACAAGGGATATTCATAGCAAGAAGGTATAGACTTTGAAGAAATATTTGCACATGTTTCAAGGTTTTAAGCTATAAGATTATTCCTTGCTTATGTAACACATAAACACTTTAAGGTATATCAGATGGATGTGAAGTCTGCATTTCTGAATGGTGATCTAGAAGAAGAGGTCTACATTGAGAAATCTGATGTTTTTCCTTTGACAGATGATAAAGACATGATTTGCAATTTGAAAAAGGCATTGTATGGACTGAAACAAGTACCTAGAACATGGTATGCTCGGCTAGGAAGGTATTTATTACATATTGGTTTTACAAAGGGTAGTGCAGATAAAAAACCTATATTTGAGGACTAGTGAAGATGGAATCTTGATTATTGAAGTTTTTATGGATGCCATTATTTAAAGAGGCAATGATAAAATGAACAACAAATTTTCTAAAGAAATGAAAATAGAATTTGAAATGGCTATGATTGGTGAAATGAAGTTCTTCCTTGGTTTGCAAATTACTCAAAGAAAACATGGTATTTTTATTTCTCAATCCAAGTATCTTAAGGATTTTCTAAAGAAGTTAGGGATGGAAGATTATAAACCTATTGGAGCACCCGTGGTTATTAGATGCAATCTTACTACTACTAATGAATCTCAAAATGTTTTTAAGATAAAATACAGATGCATGATTGGATGTTTTAAATTACTTAACTCACACTAGAACAAACATAGCTAGTTTTTTTTTTGAGGTTTTATAAGGTCCCAAGATAACACTAAGGAGACTCACATTGGTGTAGTTAAAAGGATATTTAGATATTTGAAAGGGACACTAGAATATATTTTATTGTATGAAAAGTCTGATGATTTTATATTGCATGCTTATACTGATGCTGATTGGGAAGGAAGTCTAGATGATAGAAAAAACACTAGTAGTGGAGAATTTTTCGTTGGAAAAAGGTTGGTCTCATGGTTAAGTAAGAAGCGGGACTATATAGCTCAATCTACTATTGAATTGAAATATGTAGCTACTGATATAAATTGCACACAAATTGTTTGAATGAATCAAATGATGAAGGATATTGGGATAAGTTTTGAAAATCTAGTTGTTATTCACCGTGATAATACAAGTATAGTAAATATGTCAAAGAATCATGTTATGCATTCAAAGACTAAACACATTTTAATCAAATGTCACTTTTTAAGAGATAAGTTTGCGTGAAAGGAGGTTAGATTGGAGTACATCAGTACAAAAGAGAAAATAGCAGACATATTCACAAAACCTTTTCAAAAAGATGCCTTTGAGTATCTTAGAGGTATGCTTGGGGTGATAATCCCTCCTTGTGAGAATTAAATGATGTAGGAATGTATCAATCCAGTAGTTATCAAAGTTGTATTATTCCCTGGACTTGATTCTTGGATCCACTCCTTAGGGGGAGTGATCATAGGAACACAATGGAACATATCTTAGTAATTAAGAACCTAGTTTTTTGCAAGCATGGATATTTGAAAAAGATACACTTTGTAGTGATAGGATGTGCAGAGAAGGGAAATAATTGTGGCACTCTTTTCCATTGATATCAAAGGGGGAGATATTTAGGTGAAAAATTCCTACTACTTTAGTACAATATGTGAGGAGGATATTTAGAAAGTTGTAGTAGGAAGGATAAACTTGAGTTGATAGTTTTTCACATATGTTTCCATTAATGCCAAAGGGTGAGATTGTTGGAATTGTTTATGTTTGACGTGTTCAAACTTAGGTTTTTTAATTGATGTCAACATATGTTTCAATTAGATGCATTAGAAGTTTCATAAGGACTTGTCAATAGAGGTACATGTAAGATTGACATTTTTGTATGGAGAGTGTATGGTGTTCTAGTATATGCAAGCACAAATTTGTGTAGAGGAAAGTACTTGCACCTTATATATAACTTTTTTTGATTCCATATTGTTGTTTGCATAAGTTACAACTATTTTGGTAAATATTGGTTCCAGAATAGTGATAGAGGATTATGATAGAGATGGTCCTTAAGTTTTTGGGATAACTTGGATGTGAGCATGAGTTAAGGTATGTGAGCTTAAGTTATGGTAGAAGGTACATGGGAAAAAAAAAATTATGATTCTTGGATTGCTAGATTCTTGATGATGTTAACTTAGGTGTGTGGACTTGTGATGACCAATTTGGAACCAACCATAGAGATTTAAAGTGCTTAGTGAATGGCGAGCATCATTTATGGATCTTTGTGTGTAACTGCTAATTTGTATTTGTTATTTAATTTTTTAAGGTACTGTGTTTATCTTAGAAAGGGTCTATGTAATTATTTGTGCATTAGATAAGTTATAACAGGTTGTCCTAATTTCTTATTGTATCATGTATAAAGGAAAGTAGTTATTTGGATATTGTGAGCATGTGGATGCAAGTTTTGTTGGATACAGAGCAGTGATTATGTTTGAAATGCACTTCATTGGCAGTCAATTCGCTATTATAAGTATTCTTTCATACTTCTCTTTGGAGGGTGGATCTAGAAGGTGGGTTTAACCTTCACATTTGGGTAGTGAGCTCTTCATTTAATTCAACTCTGAATAGGGTTGAAAGTTTATATGTCGGAAACCTACCTTTTGGGAGCACGCTAAGACATGAAAACATTAGAGATATAAAATCATAAAACTGCACTAACATGTCTAAAAAACATACTTCAAAACATGAATTCCATCATAACCTCCGATGAGTTGAACAAGGGCACCCAATGCCTTGTTGATTTTCTCTTAGAGATGTTATGTGGGTGTGCTCTCCCAACACAATATCAAAATCTCACTTTGATTGCTTGCATGCTATGGATTGGAACCTACAATGCGAACTAATGGATGTGAAGAAGAGCTTAAGAACAAGTATGAGGAATTTGTCTCAAGCCTTCACCAAATGATAATGATGAATATGCAAACACTACACTTAAGATGATATGCAAGAGATAAGAAAACTAGATTCATTCCATTTAACAGTAAGATGTGATTTCTAGATTTTAAAATGAACTAAAGCATGAAACATGAAATGCACTAAGAAATTCTAGAGCTAAACTAGCATGATAAAAATGCATAAAAGGGAGATGATTTGCTCTTGACAATGGCCTCTATTTATAGATTTTTTGTAGGAGAGAGAGGGCTTGGATGAGGTGGAGCTCATGTGGCATCCACATAGGTTCCACATGAGGGACACATAAGCCATGAAAAATGCCCACTTTGCTCACACATGTGTGAGCAACTTTGGATGTGATGGGTCAAAGTGTACTTAAAGTACACATGTGAAGGATCTTGAAGAGGTGTAAGAGATTTGGGCCAATAAAACACTTTTAGAAAGTGTAAGAAGGTGTCATCATGGGTGTAAGAAACCTTGTTGGCACCAAATAAGGATTATTTGGGAAAGGTGATTTTTGGAAATTTGCTCACACATGTGTGAGCAAATAATTATGACTAATTGGTGTAGGAATCAAGAAATTAGTCTAATTAACCTTAGTTAATTAGTAAGTAGGTCTATTTGGTGAGAGTGATGTGAGGTAGGGTAGGATCTAGGATCAAATTAGCTTAATCCAAATTTAAAATTTATATTAATTATAGTTTAGTAGAATTTAAGTCATGTGAAGGAATAAATAAATTAAAAATTTATTTTAAGGGAACTAATGAAGGGGAATGTATTTAAAGAAAATTTAATACATCAAAGGGGATAGTATTTAAATTAAATTTAAATACTATGGAAAGTGAATTATATTTAATTAAATAAATTTAATTAAATAAATAGAACATAACAAATATAATTAATTAATTAAAATTAATTATAATGCTAAGGGAATATTAATTAACTTAATATAAGGCTAATTTTAGATGTCTACATTTTGCCCCTCTTTGATGCGGCATCGATAGTGGTGTCACATCAAAGAAAAGAAAATAAGATGCCCTAAAGAGGTCATGAAAACCTATGGCAGTGAGAGAAGAGGAGGGTGCCCCCTTGAGAAAATAATAGGAAAAAATTAAAAAAAAATTTAATAAAATTTTCTCAAAAATGGTAGGAAAATAGGGAAAAAAGACCAATTGCATGGCGTGTCTAAGAAAAATGGAGGAAATACGGGGACTACGATGGGGAACGGGGAGAAAGACAGAAGAAACGGGTCCCAAGGGGATATAAATAGTCCACTGGCACCCATAGACAAGTCAATTTCACTAACAAAAAGCAAAAAGAGTGAAGAAGGTGAGAGCGATGACAGCAGAGCAAGATTGTACACAGCTTGGAGAGCACAATTGGGTCCACTAGCGACCGGTAGATGCTGGACCACCAGTGAGTAGTTGAACACCTCCTAGTTCTTTACGCATTTAATATTTTTTTAAGTGTCTAGGGTGTCATAAATACGGTTGAAATTGGAGAACAACACAGATGGTGGTTTCCTGACCACCATCTACACAAGCGACGATCGACAGATAACCATCCTTGTAGATGACTGATCATGGATCTGCATTTGTGCAAATCAAGATCGCTCAATCTCCCTCTGTGAGGGTAGGGGAAAGGGGAGAGTGCACAGCGGACACGACGGAGTTAGAACTCCATCGTCTACATGGCAAAGAGGTAGCAACCTAAACCACCATCTCTGCAGACTAGTGTCTGTGAAGATCTATCATCTTTGTAGGCTGGTAGCTATGAAGATTTTTTGTCTGCAAGGGTCAACTGTCGTCTATGTAGATTGACCCACAAACGGAAGAAAAGAGGGAGAAGAAGAGGAAAGAAAGGGATTGGGAGCATTTTTCGGTGCCCTAGCACAGATGAGGGGAATTTTTCAATGCCCCAGAATGCTATCTGATATCTGACAGGATATTTCTTGATGTAAGAGGATAGCACCTTCCGGGCAAGGGAGTGCTACCTAGTGACTAAGGTGCTAGAGCATGAGCTGAGTGCGGCTGAGTGAGGAATCGTCACATTATGTGGGTTGGAGAATTTTCATCATTGGCCACATCTGAGAGCACCTAATGCACTTTTGTCTACTTTGATTGAGAGGTGGCACAGTACCACTTCAAGCTTTCACTTCCTAATAGGGGAAGCTACTATCACCCTTCACGTAGTGTGGAGGATTTATAGAGTGTCTATTCGGGGGTTGATACCTAAGTACTGCTTTGAGGGTTTGGAGCCATACATGGAGATGGCATTCAGTCAGAGGTATGTAGATTTTCTGACTACATGGTAGTGGATGTCCTGGATGAGGGTGGTGATGATGCAGCCATGGTTGCGGCAGGTGACCTTATACTTGGCCAATTGGATTGGGGACAGTTGATGCCTGATCATTTAGGCAAGGGATTCTCGATAGGCTAGGTGCGAGTTCTTAATAGCGTGGTGGAGGATAGAGACCAGTACTGATGGGGATACACTATTCTTGGGCAGCTATATTATAATCTACACATGTGTTCCTACCATAAGGTTAGGGCACTAGGTCCAGGAAGCACACTTCTTCTTGTATGGGCATGGGAGCACATTGCGGTCATACGAATGATCATGCACCAAGAGACTAGAGAAACTTACAAGCCGTTCCCATGCAGATACAGGCCATCGATTAGTTATGAGGCCATAGATTTAGTTGGTTATTGGTGGCAAAGGCTTGATGAGATGGGGGAGATATAGTGGGCACCATATGCAGGGTGTGAGGCCTAGGACATGAGATCCCACAGTAGGACGGGTACGTAGAGGATGAGTTTTATGACTCATATTACATGAGATTTGTTTAGTCTGACCATTGGTTGATCAGGAGGACAACATATATGATCTCCAGGTACATGCCATCTAGGGTACAGAGACAAATGGGACAGATCTAGGAGGTAGTTCCAGATGGGTTCCCACATTCACTGGTGACCCAAGAGGTGGGGAGTATGTGGGGAATGGGGGTAGATCCCTGCATAGCATGAACATCTTTTATGGGGATGATAGAGATTCCATGGGTGAGGGAAAGAGTCTTTATAGGATGTCAAAGTGGTCCCAACATATGCTTAGTGGTGGGTAGCACATAGATTGATCAGGTTGACAGTGCCAAGGATAGTACAAGAGGATGAGCAGCCTAGAGACGAAGGGGATGGAGGAGGGAAAGATGATGATGATGATGAGGAGGAGGAGGATGGAGGAGGGGTAAGGGGGAGGAGATTATAGCCTAGGGTAGTAGTGCAAAGACAAAGAGAATAGGTAGAGAGAACCACAGGGAGGTAGCCTCTAATAGTCTGAGGTGCACAGGGACAAGATAAGGGATAGCAGGCATCACCTGATCAACCATAGGGGCCATAGGGATAGGGATAGGGGCCACCAGTCGGGCACATAGCCCAGGAGTTTTATGACATGGTCGTAGCTGAGAGGGATAGTCTTTGGACTAAATCAGGAAGAGTATAGGGATTTCTAGTGACATCTTGGGTGACTGAGGTGAGCACGCAAGTAGAGATCTAGAGGTTGCAAGGGGTACTAGCGACTGCTCATGCCACATCGAGTAGATTATAGATAGAGCTAGCTAGGATACAGGGGGACCTATTAGTAGAGACCCCTTGGGGAGATAGTGTGCAAAGAGCACTAGATTTATTACAGGCTCGGGTTGACAATAGAGAGTTTGCAATTATTGAAGAGCATGGGGATGCAGAGGAGTTGGAAATGATGTTAGCATTGATAGCAGCTCTCACTAAAGACAAAGACTCTCTATGAATCCACACTGAGACATACAAGACTGAATGAGATATAGCTCAAGACATAGGGATAACAACAGGATTCAGGCAGGTATTAGCAGATGCCTTTGCGGCACAGAGGGAGGCTGGCATGAGAGGGTGAGAGGCCCTTTACTATATGACCAGAGGTAGAGCGAGAGCCTCCTTATACAGAGAGGTCTATATCCCATAGTAAAGGTTGGGATTTGTAGGGATCAGTGGGGTTACCACCACATCCAGGTAGTGGTGCAGGACCATCACAACCACCACCATGATTCATCTCAGACCAGTTTTGATACACATTTTTGTATGATTTATGGGACACATTATGTATGACTGACATTTTGAGATATATGCATGGACTTTATAGACTATTTGGACTTTATTTATGATGTTATGTGATGTTTATGTAGGATGTATGGATGTATTTATGATTTTATATTACATATGATGTTTATGACTGACATACAGGATGAGATAAATGTATATGATTATGCTAACTTATTTTTGATGTAGGGATGGGATGCACATATATATATATGTTAGATGTGATGTTTTAATGCTTATATATGGATGGATTTTTACATGTATTGATATAATATGATGGTTAGTAAATATAAATTCATATGTGATTGGTGAAATGTGTAATGAATCCTAAAATGAATGAAGCTTAAAATAATGTTAATGGCTTAACAATGCAACTAAATAAATAATGGATAATGAATGGAATGTAACTATATACAACTATGATGAATGGACAATGAAAGCAGTAAAAATGCAACTAAAATATGTAATGAAACAAAATGCAACCTAAATAATTAATGAATGAAGTAACAATGTAACTGTAATGAATAATGATTAATGAATGAAGTAACAATGCAACTGTAATGAATAATGATTAATGAACAACTGTATGCCACTAAAATGATGAATGGATAATGAATGAAATGAACTATGAAACTAACAGATGTAATGGAGAAAAATGTAACCTTAATGAATAATGATTAATGAATGAAGTAACAATGCAACTAATAATGATTAATGATTAATGAATGATTCTGGTGAAGAACATAAGTAACCTGATGCAATATGACACATATGGGGACACTATTTTTGTGTGTATCAAATAGGTCTGATAAAATCACTTAGGTGACTGGATAAGGGGAATAAATAGAAACCTTTGCCAAGATAAAAATCAAAATGCAATATGACCTAACTAAAATGCAAATGCTAACTACATGATGATAGTGAGATTGATACCATGTTAATGTTGGAGAGCACACCCTAGTTTGATATTGCAAAAGTAGTTATGCATCATGTGCTAGAAAATACAAGTGACATGGTTCCTTTGTGTGGACTAGACTCTCAGACAAATAGGTTGTTAGGAACAAGAATGCAAGATATCAGGTATGATGAGACCTATGAAATTTTACTCATGAGGAGATGCAGTACATCCAGATCTATTTACGAATGTGAGATGCATGAATCTTGCCCCCAGTGAGGCATACCTAGTCATAACTAAATATCAAAACATAAATGCACTAACAAACTATGACAAGAAGATCATACCACAAATGCTACGTATTTCACTATATACTCACCATAACGAACCAAGATATAAAAGATCAAGGCTATCACGATAAGGACATAGTAAAACACAAGATAAAATCAACAAAAAGGCATCCATACCAACTGGTCATTCAGTCCAAAAGTTCTTTCCATGAACAATTTTAATGTGAGGATTGATAGAACTGCCGATACCGGAAGGATACATCCTGATGGGCCAAAGGTTGAATGATAAAAATGGAAATTCGCTAGCAATTGATTGTGAATAGAGAAAAACTAGGAAAGTCAATATGTCTGCTAATTTGTTGGAAAAGTTTGTGATCACTATGTCTAGAACAAAGCTCAGTATTGATATGGTAAGCTCAGTCATGTAGGAAGTTTTATTGCAGAGGTGGAAAATGGTCAAGGAACTACCTGCACAGATATGGGTAGTGACTTTATTATGAAAGGCGATGTAGGATTCTTGGAAAAAAATGTGGAAATAGATGGTGGATTTGAATACAAATGGCACCTAAGATAGGTTTTTACCATGGTACTTATCCATTGCGCCATCGAAGTGGTTTTCACAGATGGACAGATTTATTTATCTTTCTCTTTTGCATTTTTGATATTTTTGATACTTTTTATAGCTTTTATATTTTTTATGCTTTTTTGAATATTTTGATTTTTTTTCTTTTGCTTTCTTTTTGAATGTTTTTGGATTTGTTATTTTTCTGATTTTTGTTTTGGATTTTTAAGAATTCTGGTTGTACAACAGACTACTGATAGATCAAGCTTAGAAGCACTTGAGATGTACAATATTTACAAGATTAGGGATTGGATCTACCTCTGGTGATGCAATGTGATAAGCACTAGAACCATACTTTTCTATGATGATGAAGGGCCCCAACCAATTAGGTTCAAACTTTCCTTCCTTTTCACAGTTCTGGAGGTTCTTCATATTGCTCTCTAGGACAAGATCACCAACCTCAAACTGACGAGGCTTGATCCTTTTGTTGAACTGAAGGTGAAGGAAATTATGATACACGTAGAGGTGGTCTAGAGCATTAAGGTTTCTTTCATCAAGGAGTTCTAGCTCTTGCAAGTGAGAAACTCTATATTATTCTTCAGACAACAGATTCTTGAGAGAAATCCTGAGTGAAGGGAGCTCAACTTCAATGGGTAGAATAACCTCAGTACCATAAACAATGGCAAAGTGGGTGGCTCCACTGGGGGTTTGAATGGAGGTGTGGTAGGCCCAAAGGGCAGGATTGAGGTGAAGGTGCCAATCATGGCCAGCTTCATTGACTGTTTTCATGAGGATTCTGAGGATGGTTTTATTCGTAGCCTTAGCTTGACCGTTACTTTGTGGAAAGTACTTGGAAGAGGTATGGTGTGTAATGTTGAATTTCCTACATAGCTCTATGACATCCTTGTTCTTGAAAGGTCCTCCATTATCAATAAAAATGTCCTGGGGAATGCCATAGTGATAGATAAGATAGTTCAAATTGAACTTCAAAATCTGTTCTCTAGTAGTGTAGGTGAGAGGAACAACTTTGACCCACTTGGTAAAGTACTTGGTAGTAGCTAGGATGTATTTATAGCCATTGGAAGAATTATGAAAAACTTGGCCAACAAGGTCGAGACCCCAGGATGAAAAAGGCCAAGGGATGATGGTGGGATGAAGGGATTGGCATGGAGCATGTATCGAATCATCATACTACTAACAAGGCACACACTTCTTCACATAGTTGTATACATCTTTCTCCATAGTAGGCCAGTAATATCCAGTGTGTAACAACTTTTTGGCCAAAGTAAGTCCACTAGAATGAGCCCCACAGATTCCTTGATGTACGTCCTCCAAGGACATTTGTGCTTCATCAGAATTTAGACACCTTAAAAGAGTTCCATCAAAATTATTTTAGAAAAGGGTATCACCAAGGATTATGTACTGGGAAGTGTAGCGAATGAAGGTTTTACATTGATTGGGAGTTAAGGTAAGTGGGGTATGTCCATCATGAAGGTAGGAATATACTTCTTGGTACCATGGGGAATTAGGATCATCAATTTCACACACCATTTTGAAATTTGGTTTGTCACTGTAACCACTTGAATTTGGTCTGTTCCAACTATAGACCCTATTTTCTCTAAGTGTGATCATACCCCCAATTATGTCCAAACGGCCCTGTTACTACTTGGCATAATTCTTTTGAATCAAATTTAAGCTCCTAAGTGATCTAATCACTAATCATCTTAGCCAAACCAGTCAACTCGATTCAATCAATTCAAATCATACCTGGCTAAGGTAATTAATTTAAAGGGAATTAATGAAATCCTATTTATACCTCATCACTTTCTAAATCAATCCCCTAATCTAAATTGATTCAATTTGGCTATAGTCTTAATTAATTATTACAAAGCAATCAAAAGCTTGGATGATTAATTAAATCCCTATTATTGAGTGAATATGTTATTACAAAAATTCATTTTATTAATATTCCCACAAACCTAACCAATCTCAAATATCCAACCATGAGTTCAAACTCATCCCAACCCCTTCTCACATACTAATTCTTCTTAATTATTTAATTAACCCTAATTAGCTAATCCCCCCTCTACTCATTCTCTCTCCTCCCATCTCTATATTCTTAATCACATCCCCTAAGACCTAATCCTAATCGTAAGCTACCCTTAATGTTGTCACATTCTATTAAGGAATGATTAACAACTCCACCCACTTGAGAGAGTCAAGGAATCTCAATATTACTTCCCTCAAGTCCACATTGTCAGGCTTGAATCTAAACCCTCACCCATGCTTCTTAAACGCTCACCCATACCTCATTAATGCTTTCATAAATGAAGCATTAATGGCTCTTACATATTCCTTCCACCCAGACCTCATTAATGAGTCTTACACCCTCATTAATGGCACCCCTTCTAGAGTCTTCTCCTCTTCCTCCATTTCTCCTATAAATAGGATGGATTTTGAGCTCAAATGGCCCTCTTTCTTTTATCTTTCTTAGGCCCTAAAATTTGAAGTCTTTTAATGTATTGTTATAATGCTCCTAATTTTGAGAAGTTCAAAGCATCCTTATGTTGCCCATATTTGGAGAATTGAAGAAGAAATCTCATATTGCTCATGTTTAGGACTTTCATAGTGCTTTTTAGCTTAAATCTTAGCTATATTGTTGTAAACTTCATTTCTAGAGCTATCATGTATGTTTTTGAATCATTTAGATTAGTTTTTATTTGAATCTTCCATTCTTAGGTTGTATTTGTCACTGGAATATGCATAATCTGAGGGCTATTATGTCATTTTTCATACTCCTCCTAGATAGGAAGCAATTGATCAATTTTAGTGATTGTTATGCTGGCTAACCCCTTTGTTTTCACTAATACAATGATTTATTGAAGTTTCGTCTCTCTTAACAGGTACCAAAATCACACACGCATCTCTGGTGCCCCTTGTGGGGCTAGATAGCTCAAAATTTCATCAAAACTTGCTCTCTACCCTTAACATTTTCAAAATTTGCATGCAGATTATCATTTTTGGGAGAATATTATCATTTTTGGGAGCAACTTATCATTTTAGGTCATTATTATATCATTTTTGGGAGCAACTTATCATTTCTGGTCATTCTTTTAGCGTTTCTAGGAGTTTTAATATCATCTGTCATTGCACTGCCAGAAGGTAAAATTTGGCTTAAACATCATTTTTGGTAATCATTTTCGTGTTTTTTGTATGAAATATCAATTCGCGTAAAAGGAATATCGTCCTAGGTATGTTTTATCCTTTGGGGTTAATCTTTTTTATCGTTTTCGGGGTTTATCATTTTGGGTTTCTGAAATATCATCTGCCGTCCAGGGGGCAGAAATGCAAGGTTCTAACATTTGAAAATTTAATTCTTAACATGCTAACAAGGTTTTTTTTGTGATTATGATCCTATTTTTTGGAAAACTAACTAAGTGCTTGCAGGTTTCTGAGAAGGAGATAAGAAGACAATGCTAACATGTGTGGTTGCAAGGATTTTAGACTGATTTTGGTACTAACCTCCTTTTTCAAAAAATTCACACTTAAACACCATTTTATCAATACATGTCAAGTCAACTAGATTATTATGTTCTTTTCCTCTTGAGGAAAATCAGAAAATTAGATGTTGGTTTACCACTTACGAAGGAATTTGGCAGTAAATGAACAAGCAATCTCATAGTTTAATTTCATTTGGGATCAGTAAATGGACAAAACAAGTCACTAAATATTGTAGTTCAATGAACAACTACATCATATAATTTCTTTTGGATTTATAAATTGGACAATCAAAACACTAAATATGTGGGATCAAAGAGCAAGTTCAATCATTTAATTCAATTTGGATCAGTAATTGGACAAGCAACTCACTAAAATCTTGTGGCTAATTGAACAAGGAAACTTTTGTTTTCAGGTAAATCCTATTTTGCTTAAATAGGAACCAACTAAATCAAGCTCAACATATCTTGATGGAATGAAATTTTCTTTATGTGTTTTGGGATAAAATGGTTTAGATTAGGAGAGTATGTTCTTCTTCAGAAGAAGAAGAATAAAAAATCCAGACATCCAAAGCTCGCCAATCCTGGTTACATATATTTAAAAATTAGAGGGCCTACTGGTTGAGGAAAAAATCTCCCAAGAACGACCCAAGTGAGGATAGGTTTTACACCAACCCTTCCAACTCACTATAAATAATTGCTTCGTCATAGGCTAAAGCCTAGGAAGACGGAGCTAGTTTTGTTCTTGGAATTTTGACATCATTCCTTGAACATTCTTGGGTGTATGTAGAGCAGAGCCACTTGAATCTTTCTTGCAAGACTACATACATTTAGGTACTCATAGGGCTATACTCCTGAATTTTGCCTTGTGCAATTCTATGGGGGATAGTTTCTAATGGAATGCCCAATAATCTACATCAACTTGAACTGAAAGAATTCTTGATTCATCCCCAAAAGAGTGATAATCTTTGTGCAAGGAAAAAAGTAATTTCCCTAAGACACTCATCATATTGTGCCCTCACTTGCATTTGGATTTGGCTAATACATCATCATGATTGGAGCCATTGCGTGCTTGGTGATGGTTGTATTCTGATTAGCATTTGAGTGTGTACCTGAGTCAATGAGAAAAGATTTTCATCCTCCACCTAGAGAATAGGAAAAGATGAGTGTTTGTTTGAACCTCCTAATAATGCAAATTTGTTTGATGTGCTTGCAAAATCACTAAAAAGATAACACCTTCAAACAAGCAACAAAATTCAAACCTTGGTCTACGTATGCTTCACACACTTCCAAAACAAAGCTAACAACATTTGAACAGTGGGAACTTACATCATTGCCTCTCAGAGGAAGATAGTTTATTTTAGATTCCCTTTTTGACTCTTTAGTCTATCCTTATTGCTTCTTTTGGTCTCACTGTGGCTATATCAAAAAAAAATTTAGACATCTACCTTTCATGTCCCGTCAAACTCTTATAATCTATCTCAATATGTGTGGTCTACCCACTTTTTACAATGACTTGGTTCCCAGCTCACTATCAGGGCATTCTAACCCTCTAACGCTAGAATCATTTACATCCACCAACAACAAATAGTTACTTCTACCTAGACACACTCACTTGAATGATTTAAGACTCTACCTGACACTATTGGGAAATGTTGATGAAATTTGAGACATACCCACATGGTTAACACAAGAAGCAAAAAGTACATGTCTAAAGGATCAAAAGTACCTCCTAAATCAACACACTTTCCAGGAGAAACATCTCACAATTCCCTACTTGATCTATACTCTTCACAAATTGATAGCGACACTCACAGATGGAGTGAAGCTTTTGAGGATTATAATAATGGCAAACACAAAAATCCCAAAGACACAGATGAGGAGGAAGGACCCAAATTTGAACATGGCCCATTTGGATCAGACAGTGAAGGGGAGATCCCTAAAGATGAATATGAAAAACTCAAATAGAGTAAATGATTCCACAAGATTTTGGAACGGATAATTGATGACAATAAAGAAAAATACTTCCTTCATCTAGTGTCTATAGGTGTTAAATTACCCAAGGATTATGATGTGGAGAAACTCAAAGAAAAAGAGGTGCCAAATCCTATATCTATTCTCACCAAACAACTCAATCTGATGCAAATAGATCTCACAAACCTCAAACAAGAGAAGGAGAAACCCAAAACACAATACTCTTTGGACACCATTTGTCCATTTCCTTTTGACAAGAGTATCACTATGATCTCGTTTCCCCCCAATGTGGCAAGGCCAAAGTATGACAAATACATAGGAGAAACTGATCCACATGACCATGTAAGGGAATTCTATGCTCTGAGCATAGAATACATGCACAAACCCATATACCTCATGCGACTATTTCCAGGAAGTCTAGGAGGTAACTCCATGGAATGATTCTCGAAATTGAACCCTAAGGTCAAAAAATTTGAGGAGTTAATCCAATGATTCATTCAACATTACTCCTACAATATCCAACATGATGTGACTATGATGGACCTATGTAATACCAAACAAAGAACTGGAGAATCATTTACACACTTCCTACAAAGATGGAGGAATATTTTTGCACGATATTCAAGGGCAATTCCTGAAATAGAGAAGATGGAGATATTTGTTAATAATCTAGTGCCTAAATTAAACTATGCATTACAAATGCAAGACTCATCAAGCTTCGACAGAATGATTAAAAATGCCCTCCGTATTGAGGAAGTCATGGTCAAAATATGGGAGATCACTCTTCAAGGTGAAAACAAATCAAACAACTCCAACTCTAAGCATAAATGGTGGAAACAAAACAAGAATGTTGTTAATGATGGAGTGGTTGACACCTCTAACATTAATCCTAAAATTGAGGTATTTAATCTAACTAATGGCATGCAAGCAAGCAAGGATGCTAAGGTGACAACTCCCATACCCAAGGCAAACAATGATAATGACAAGGGATGATCATGGACTTCAAAACCTCATAGAACATTCACTCATTTGGGAGAACCTCTTGAGATTGTTCTAAAAACTCTATTGGATAACAAAGTTCTTACTATCCCAGATTCCAAACCATGGGAACCAATGGTTAAACCCAAGTGGTGGGATGATAATTCCTATTGTGTCTTCCATAAAAACAAGGGACACAAGACTAATAGTTTCCTCAAGCTTAAACATGTCATCCAAGACCTCATCAAAGGAGGTAAGATAAAAGTAGATGGACATACTACCAATGAGGATCATACAGCATTCAACAAACCCTTTCCTAATTACAATCAAGGAGAAACATCTAAAGGGAAGAGTAATGAGGTAAACTACACCTATTCCAGAAATGACAATGTGATTAATATGCTTGACATTAAAACCAAATCCATCAATGTGGTCACAATCAAAGGTGTCTCATTCCACTCAAATGCTATAACATAGAGCCAAGCACAGGTTACAATCAAAGGACCTCCAAAACTAACATCAACATCAACATCCAAGGTTCCTATTGTAACTATTCCTAAACTAGCATTGAAACACATTGTTACTATTCCTCGAGCACAATATGATTTGGTAGACTAATTGCAACAAACCTCTGCCACAATTTCTATTTTTGAGTTGCTCAAGATATCCATGGTACATAGGGAAATTCTAAAACAATCTCTACATGCTGCTAATGTTCTAAAGGATATTGATATAGACAAGTTTCAAGCAATGCTCAATTACATCTCAACACCACACTACCTCTCCTTTTTTGAAAAGGATGACAAGTCATTGACCTATCCACACAATCAACCCCTCCATATTAAAGTCCTTATTCATAAATCCCATGTTAGACATGTGTTGATAGATGGAGGTGCAAGATTGAATATCTGTACACTAAATCTAATCAAGAGACTGGGTCTCTCAGAACAAACAATTAACTCTAGAAGCAAGATAACCATCAAAGATTATGATGAGGAAGAAAGGTCCTCTAAAGGTCTTATTGTTCTACCTATCAGAGTCAGACTGATTGAGAGGAATGTCATATGTTAGGTTCTTGATCTACCTTTGGCCTACAATATCCTACTAGGGAGACCATGGATTCATGAGATGCAAGCTGTACCATCCACTTACCATCAATGCGTAAAATTCCCACATAATGGGGTGGAAGTGACAATTCCTGCAGATGCTAACTACACTTGCAACAATATGAAAGCTGGTAGCATGATCCCACACAACAAAGAAGCTATGGATGTAGTTGCTTCTAAAACTGCTAAGGACATGGTTATGAAGAGTTTTAGCAAAGCCTTAAAACTTGAAGGAATAGGTATGGGAGAGTACAAGCTAGACCTGACTCCCTTACAGATAGAACTTCCGGTGTCACCAAGATCCTATGGAAAACCTTCCTCAACATTCACACCTATAACATCCAAGGAGCTAGAAGTACACAAAGAAACTAGCATGATAAAGGCATCCACATCTTCCTCAGATAACACAAAAGAATATGCAGTCTTGGACTGGCTTTACAAAGGAGAACCGGTGGAATCTAAGGTCAAACATGTGAAGATATCCCTAGAATAGTATGGAAAGAGATATGATTTCCTCACACAAATGGGTTACAAAGGAAAGGGACCTCTAAATGACACAAGATGAGGGCTTATTGAACCTATACCCATGGAGTTCTAGAATACCAGAGATAAAATAGGGCTTGGTTTTAATGCTAAAAATGATAAACCTGCTTCAAAAGAGAGTCCACACTCAGATAAAGGGAGTGATGAAACATATGAACTAGAGTAGTGGTCCTATGAGAGATTATTACATGTTGTCACACAAGACCCCAACTACTAAGGAGAATGCTACATACCCAGCTTTGAAGTACCATAAGATCTTCACACCCCTTTGCTAGCATAACCTCCCATTCAAGAGGTAGGAGACACCATAGAAACAATTAATAAAGAGATACCCCGGCCACAGAATTTACATCCTAACTGGGGGCAATTGGTCACAATTTCAAATGTCCTTGATCTACCCCACTTTGATCAACAAGCAGCTAACTGAGTACATCAAATAACCATTGTTGAATACTTAAACAAATCTGAAGATGATGTAACAGACTCTCATGACTATGAATGGGATCGGCTATCTATTGCCTCTAAAGATATTGGAATAGATACAATTCACATGTTTGCAACTCCCTCAGCTCCTAGAAAATGATCTGACACTCCTCTCAATGATACTAATCCCCCTGAAGCAGAAGAAGAGTTCCTTCCCCTGATCATTGATGGAGACACTGGTGAATACATAAGTCTGGAAGAATTTCATAGGCTACAAGCAAGAAGCCTCCTTTTACAGAGAGATGATGATGAGACTTCTACTGATGAGTCACTAGAGTTTGGTCTGCATATGACTAACAATGACCATTTTAATGATGATCTCACTCTTATTGATCTAAATATTGTATAAATTAACTTAACAGATCATGTCATGTTGGTTAATGGTCTTGATGCTAACATGATGTTGTCCTTCCCAGAGTCTAATTCCCTAACATTGGTACTTCTTGACCTAATTGATTGGTCTAAAATAGATCCTACTCCTATTATTGACTTTTCCAATGACCACTCCCTAGCTTGTTATCTCAATGCTTGTGAACCTTACCCTTCTTCCACAAAAGCAAGGAGTGAGAACATGTCATAGGAGGATATCAAGTTTCTTAGTCACAAACTAAAAAATAAAAAGCAAAAGTGAACTGATGGTGAGAACCACTCTATGGAAGTATCAGATCCCAAAATAGTAAATAAAAAAGATGTATCCAATGGTGAAAACCTCTCCTAGATTCCAAATGATGAGACTCTTGATATCCTCCCTGAACACTTTCAGGAAAGATCTTCGATACTAATTGAACCAACACAGCCAGTAAATTTGGGCACTATTGAAAATCCTCAAATAGTTCACCTTGCACAATCTTTATCAGAAGAAGAGAAGGTATAGATCATAGAGTTCCTAAAAGAGAAGAAGATTAACTTTTCATGGTCATATATGGATATGCCAAGGCTAGATCCTAATCTGATCATGTACCACTTGTCTATAGCTCACAGGATCAAGCCCACAAAACAAAAACTTAGAAAAATGCATCCTCATGTTGCATTATTGGTAAAAAAAGAGCTAGAAAAGTTGTTAAAAGATGGATTTATATGGGTCATTGCCTATGCAAGATGGATCTCCAATGTGGTCCCCATGTCTAAAATTGATAAATCTATCAGGATTTGTACTGACTTCAGAGACTTGAACAAAGCATGTCTGAAGGATGACTTTCCTCTACCAAACATTGACATGATCATAGACCTTATAGTAGGCTACCAGATGTATTCATTAATGGATGGATTTGTGGGCTATAGTCAAATCAAAATTTCCCCTGAAGATCAAGAGAAAATCACATTCACATGCACATGAGGCACCTTTTGCTGGAATGTCATGCCTTTTGGGTTAAAGAATGCCGGTACAACATATCAAAGAGCCATGACAACAATATTCCATGACATGATGCACAAGAACATGGAGGACTACGTAGATGACACATTGGCTAAATCCAAAGAAAGAGGTACTCACATTCCTGACCTAAGAAAGATCTTGGATCGAATGGAGTAGTTTCAACTCAAGCTCAACCCAAAGAAATATGTCTTTGGGGTTCAATCAGGGAAACTCCTAGGATTCATTGTTTCAGTAAAAGGAATTGAGGTAGATCTTGCAAAGGTGAAGGCTATTCTAGAGATGAATCCTCCACAAAACATTAGTCAAATGAGGACACTACAAGGGAGACTCCAGTCCATTAGGAGATTCATGTCCCAACTTGCAGATAGGGCCCAACCCTTTACTAAATTACTACATAAAGGGGTTACCTTCAAATGGGATGAACACTGTGAAGCAAACTTCAGAGAATTGAAAGGATACCTAGCTTCTCCACCTATTCTTATGACACCTATTCATGGAAAAATTTTACTCCTATACATTTCAGCTACAACTACATCCCTAGGAGTATTATTGGCTTTTTGGACGACAACCAAGTTCAAAATTAGTATTATCAATCTTTTGACAGTAACCAAGTTTAGAATTGGTATCTTTAAGATCTTTTATTGATCTTTGGACGACAAACAAGTTCAAAATCAATAATATTAGTTTATTTTGATCAAGTGCAAGACTAATCTCATCATCATTTCGTTCGACAACCAAGAACAAAATTGTCAATCTTTCTGAAGTCAAAAATCAAAAAAACTTTCTTTGAATCAATACGAAACTCGCACATTAATTCAAAGAGGGACAAATGTAACCACCTGAATTTGGTATGTTCCAACTATAGACCCTATTTTCCCTAAGTGTGATCATACCCCAAATTATGTCCAAATGACCCTGTTACTGCTTGGCATAATTCTTTCAAATCAGATTTAAGCTCCTAAGTGATCTAATCACAAATCATCTTAGCCAAACTAGTCAACTCAATTCAATCAATTCAAATCATACCTAGCTAAGGTAATTAATTTAAAGGGAATTAATGAAATCCTATTTATACCTCATCACTTGCCAAATCAATCCCTAGCCTAAATTGATTCAATTTGGCTATAGTCTTAATTAATTATTACAAAGTAATCAAAAGCTTATATGATTAATTAAATCCATATTATTGAGTGAATATGTTATTACAACAATTCATTTTATTAATATTCCCTCAAACCTAACCAATCTCAAATATCCAACCATGAGTTCAAAATCATCCCATCCCCTTCTCACATACTAATTCTTCTTAATTAGTTAATTAACCCTAATTAGCTAATCCCCCCTCCACTCATTCTCTCTCCTCCCATCTCTATCTTCTTAATCACATCCCCTAAGACCTAATCCTAATC
>MU223136.1:4409824-4434288 GCA_018584345.1 Thuja plicata | reverse complement strand
TAAATGAAGCATTAATGGCTCTTACATATTCCTTCCACCCATACCTCATTAATGAGTCTTACACCCTCATTAATGGCAGCCCTTCTAGAGTCTTCTCCTCTTCCTCCATTTCTCCTATAAATAGGATAGATTTTGAGCTCAAATGGCCCTTTTTCTTTTATCTTTCTTAGGCCCTAAAATTTGAAGTCTTTTAATGTATTTTTATAATGCTCCTAATTTTGAGAAGTTGAAAGCATCCTTATGCTGCCCATATTTGTAGAATTGAAGAAGCAATCTCATATTGCTCATGTTTAGGACTTTCATTGTGCTTTTTAGCTTGTAATACCTCGCCAGGGATCCCAAGAGAGATTAAACTAGAACATGTCACTATGTGTGCTGAATAATTTTTTTTTTAAAGTTAACATAGATTACACTACTCAAGGGTTCCTTGAAGTTGAATTACTTAAAGAAAAACACAACTAACAATATAATAAAAGATTCCATCTAATTAAGCATAACAAATACAACTTACATAACCATAATTACAATCCTCATGGATAACCATGAAACCACCATAAACTCACATCCACTGCACATGTCACAGGGTATGTGGTAATCACTCTAAACTACTTAATTACAATTTCCAAATTAGGTATCACATGAAATACTCTAATACAAGATTTACAATAATGAAATTACATAGTAAATGATGAATGAACATAAAGATCTCATCCGAACTGAACCATCAAGCACCTGGTACAAGGACATCAAATCTCAATGGATAAAGAATCACTACCACCTGTCTGTGTGGAACCACAAAGGTCCACCCCACTGTGCTGGGGAGACAACAATAGATCCCAATCGGATATCCAAAATGAAGGAGGAATAACCACTAAGCAAGGGATCCTGAAAGCTCTCTAATCCGGTGTACTAATCATCATAAAAGGTAAGACTCACTAATCCAGAGGAAACTGACAATGTAGGAAATATAGCATGTGTAAAGGAAGGTGTCATCATGTATGTCTAACCCTTAATTTCAGCCCTGATAATCACAATGGATTTTGGCACCTAAGTGACCATACACGAAGCTAATGTCCTCTCATACTAACAAGGCCACTAACTATGTCAGGTACCTCACAGGGTAACTAACATCTTCTCAACACCACCTTAGCCTATACTAGCACTCAAGCATATCTTATTAATCCATTTTAATATCCCCAAATATGTCTTTAGTTATCACTTATTAAGAAACTCCACAATAAGCAATCCAGTAGTCTCTTACGGACACAGAACTTATTGCAAGCCACCCCCTACTACACATCTAGGTAACCTACCCTAGGCTTAGAGATCCTAATAGATCTAGTATAGGTCACAACCCTAGTGTACCCCAAATCAGTATTCCATACAACAGGAATGGTCACATAGGTACACTAGCAGATAACAAAATTGAAAGGGTCATCATGGTCAATTTAGGGTAATATCTGACAACACACACGCCATGAAGTAACAGAAAAATAATTACACCCCCTAGCCTCTGTATACATCCTAGGTCGTCTAATGCCCCCAATAGTAATACATTCAAGCACAAGAGAACCATACAGATGCATAGAAAACAAAATGTCTTAAAAGACTGAAAAATGGACTATAAGCATATAAGCATTTATCTAATTAACACTCTCCTCATGCATAAAACAAATTCCCTTTATGCATTAATAGCTCCAGATTAACCATAATCACTTTTAATTAATCAACCCTATATACTATAAGATCACATTAAGATATTAACTATTATTAATAATTAATATATTAATTTAAAATTAATACCCTCGTTAATTCAAATTAATAATTAAAACATTTGCAATATAACTAGTCTTTTAATATATATCAAATTAAAATTACTAATAAAAAAAATATTAATTACCAATTTAACATATAATTAAAACTAACTAAAAACAAATTAAATAAATAAAATAAAATAAATTTAATTTAAACTAAACTAACTATTTAACAAATTTAACATTTAATAATAATTAACATTTTAAATTAAAATTACATTTAATAAAAAAAACCTTATAAAAAAAACTGAACATTTAATATATATATGTGTATGTGTGTGTGTGTGTGTGTGTGTGTGTGTGTGTGTGGGGAGACGTGGACCCCACGTACCCCTCTCCCCATCCCCATGACGGAGTACACCGCTGGCAGACCGGCTACCGCGGGCCCGACGCCCAGTGTGGAGGGTGGGTGGAGCCCATGCTCCCCACCGCTCCCACTTTAAGTTAAAGTTTTTAATAAACTTTTTTAAAAACTTTTTAATAAACAATGCAAAAGTGTTATATTGTTGTAAACTTCATTGCTAGAGCTAGCATGCATGTTTTTGAATCATTTAGATTAGTTTTTATTTGAATCTTCCATTCTTAGGTTGTATTTGTCACTGGAATATGCATAATCTGAGGGCTATTATGTCATTTTTCATACTCCTCCTAGATAGGAAGCAATAGATTAATTTTAGTGATTGTTATGTTGGCTAACCCTTTTGTTTTCACTAATGCAATGACTTATTGAAGTGTTGTTTCTCTTAATAGGTACCAAAATCACACACACTGTCACAGGCAGGGACCGTAAGATTCTCAACAAGAAACTCACACCGTGTGTTGTGTTCTAGCATGGCGATCAAAGACCCAATTGTTGCCATGGCATCTGCTGCTTTGTTGTTTGTACGTGGGATCTGTTGGAAGATTAGCTCAGTGAAATGCATTTTGAGATCTTCAACTATATGGTAGTAAGGAAGCAACTTCTCATCCTTTTTTTGATATTCATCCATAACTTGTTTGATAACCAATTGTGAATCACCAAGCACCAATAAATTGAGAATATTCCATTGTATGGCCTACCAGAGTCCAAGTACAAGGGCTTCATATTCTGCAATGTTGTTGGTACAAGGAAACTGTAACTTATAAGATTTGGGGATGAGATCCCTTTTTGGTGTAACAACCAAGATTCCTACCCCGGATCCTTTCTAAGTGAAGGATCTATCAAAATAAAGCTTCCATGGTGTATTTGGGGCAAGATTAAGGACTGATTCATAGTAGGACTGGTGTATTTCTAGATTTTCTAGATGGACTTGTCCTTTGATAGATTTGTGATCCACATAAACAATGTCAAACTCACAAAGGATCATGACCCATTTCATTGTACAACCAGTAAGAGCAGCACATGCTAGGAGATATTTGAGTGGATCAATTTTGGCAACAAGATGAATCTTATGATTGAGCATATAATGCCATAGTTTATGTCTACAAAAAACAATAGCCAAACATGCCTTCTCATTTAGGGAATAATTAAACTCATAACCAATAAGAGTCCTACTGAGATAGTAAATTTCTCACTCTTTGCCAGTATCATCTAATTATGCAAGGAGGGCTCCCAATGCGACCTCTGTAGCAGATATATACAAAATCAGAAGTGGCCAGCAACATGTGGTACCAACACAGGTGGATTAGCCAGGTAGCCTTTTAATTTCTAAAATGCATTTTGACATAAGAAATCCCACTGAAACTTGATATTCTTGTGCATGAGATGAGAGAACGGATGTACCTTATCTACTAGTTGTGACATGAATATTTTGATTGATTATAGTTTTCCTTATAAACTGCATAATTGCTTCAATTTTTTGGGTGGTGGCGTCTCTACAATTGCTTTCACTTTCTTTGGATCAACTTCTATTCCATGTCGTGACACAATGTATCCCAGCAGCTTACCAGACTATACTCCAAAGACACACTTCTTAGTATTAAACCTAAGCTTATACTTCTCCAATCGCTCAAAAATGGTAGTAAGGATTGGAATATGTGATTCCCTTGTCTTAGATTTTCCTAAAATATCATCCACATAATCTTCCATGATGACATGTAAACGATCATGAAAGATGGTAGTCATTTCTCATTGATAAGTGGCTCTTGAATTCTTAAGGCCAAAGGGCATCACTTGATAATAGAAGGTGCCCCAAGGGGTTGTGAATGCAGTTTTGTGCTGGTCTTTTGTTGCTATTCTAATCTGATTGTAACCTTAGAAGCCATCCATAAGAGACAACATTTCATGTCTGGTAGTCAAATCCACTATAATGCCAATATTTGGGAGTGGAAAATAATCCTTGGGAAATGCAAGGTTTAGATCTCTAAAATCAGTACAAATGTGAATGCCCCCAGAAGGATTTCCTATTGGTACAATATTAGAAACCCATTCAGGATAATCAATTTCTTTGATTACTTCACCATCCAGTATTTTCTGAAGCTCTACTTTGACTATGAGCGCAACTTGTGGATGCATCTTGCGAAGTTTCTTCTTAACAGGTTTTACACTTGGATCTACAGCCAGATGATGCATGAAAATATTTGTATCTAGCCTAGTCATGTATTTGTAAGTCCAGGAAAAGTTTATTTTATGTTTATGAAGGAATGTTGTCATGTCTTTCTTTTCCTGATCACTGAGAGAAACTACAATATAGGTGATGTCTGGATCTGTTTATGTGCCTAGATTGATTGGAATAGTGTCTTCAATAATCATAGAGGACACTTCTAGTTCTAAGGATTTAGATGGAAAGTTAGCCTCTCCCTCCTATAGCACATTAGAAAGGTTTTCAATAGAGGAAGTGTCCTTTATTTTATTATTTTTTCTTCACCCAAAGGTGCCTGCGAGAGGTTTTCACCAAAGGATGTATTTTCATTTTTCTGATTTTTATTTTCTTTTTCATTTTTGTGACTAAGAGAGTTGACTTGGCTATCAAAGTAGGCTTGTTCACTATAGTGTATCTAATGTTTGTACTCTCAGAGATTCTTAAGTCCAAAGAGGGCTAAAACTACCTCATCTGAATCACAAACATCCAAAGATGGCGATGAGTCTTGTTGATCCCAGTCAATTAATTCAGGGTTTGTGAGGGGTGGATGAGGGGATGAAAGGTCAGCTTGGGTGATAGTGACGACATGGGGATTTTTTTTTAGGTCATCTTCAACATAGTGTAAAGGAATTTCAAAGAACTCTTCCTCTGTGTCTGAATCTGAGGTAGCTAAACATTAATCCTTAGTGAAGTTGGTATTGGTCTTTACGGAACCCAATCCATATTGTTTATGATAGCCATTGGCTGTTATGATCTTCTTCTTACCTGTTTCATTAGCTCCAAGGTTAGTACCATGATATCCCATGCTTTAAACAATGGGAGTAACCTTAGGATATTTTCCTTTGGGGAAAGTTACAGGTCTTTCTTCTTCATCACTATAGAGCCAATCAAGGACATTGTATTCCATGTGTTCATTTGATAGGGACCCCCAATGTTCAAAAGTGGCTGTCTTGCAATGCATAAGTGCTTTGTCTTTAGAGGGGGGTAATGGTGATGGTCTTCCATAAGAATTTGGAGACAAAGGGAGTTGCCCAATACATAGAGCACTTTCAAATTTATACTCTCCCATTCCTTGATCTGCAAAAGTGGCCTTTGCTTCAGATGAGGAGGGTTTGTCTTCAATAACCTTGTCTTCAGTAAATTTTCCCTTTCCTTTGGATTTCTCAACTTGTATTTTTGATGTCTTTTATGGAACTGATGGAGTGTTTGAAATAGGGGTTTCTTGATTAGAATATCGACCAAACTCATTCAATGGAAAATAGTTAGATTGTTTGCCTTCCAGTCTTTTGCAATATTGAAAGGGCTGAGGATCTCCAGGAATTGTGATTTCTCTACCATGATGTGGGAAATTTAGACAATGATGATAAGTAGAGGGTACACCTTTGATAGCATGTATTCATGGTCATCCCATCAATATATTATAAGGTAGATCTAGATCCAGCACATGGAAAATAGTTTCAATCAAGGTTGGGCCCACTTGTAAGGGTAGTGTGATCAGACCCTTCCTTTCTTGCTCTCAATCAGCATAGGCCTTTATTATGATTCATTTGTCTGCATTGATGAGGTCATCAGAAAGACCAATATTATGAATCATTTTCAATGTGCAAAAATTCAAGCCAGATCCACCGTCTATAAGGATTCATTTTATTCTTGTGGATTGGATTTTTCCTTCTATATTGAGGGAATTATTATGATTGTAGGTCAGGACCATGAAATTCCTTATCGGTGAAGACAAGATGTTCTTGTGTGGCTAAGTTCCCTATCATAGCTTGGAATTGTGTGGCATTGACGTTCTCAGGGACACAAGGTTCATTTAGAGATTTATCAAGGATTTCTTTGTGAATTAGCAAGGCTGTTAGGAGCTCTAGAATGGATATCTATGCAGGCATCTTCCCTAACTGAACCAATAGGTCATAGCATGAGGCAAGCCAAGTAGTGGTAGATGGTGTAGCAAGTGGACTTGCAAATGTTGAAGGTTTGTTAGCATCTTTTAGAGTGACTCTGGGTCTGTGTGTGGTAGCATTACAATTAGTAGCTTTGTGTATTATGGTGTTAACATGCATGTCAACTTCTTCAATGCAGCCACAAAGAGAGTCAAAACCAAAGATATTGTTTTCATTTAGACTTCCACATGTTCAATCATGGCATGTAATAGTATTGGTATAGTAATCATATGGGATCAAGTTTGATGCATTGTTTTGATTGTGAGGTGGGAAGGGCTGATTGTAGACTTTGAGTTTTGCATTAGATGAGGATGCATTCTGACCTTCAACTTCAATTTTCCCATCCTCAATGAGATCTTGCACAAAGTTTCTAAGCTCTATGCATTTATTGGTATCATGTCCCTTGATGCGATGATAATCACAATATTCATTACCTATATACCAAACAGGTTTAGGTTGATTCTCATTGAAAGGCCCAGTATTTGGATAGATTATCATCCCTTGATCTACAAGTTGTTCGAAGATCATGTCTAAGGGTTTTGCCAAAGCTGTGAATTTTCATCGTTGTCTATTGTCATTATTATTCTTTTTTTTGTTATTGTTGTTGTAATTGTTGCAAGGAAACAAGAATGATTGATTGCATGGTTGTTGATTTTTGTTTTGATTGTGATTCTGATTGTTGTTCTAATTCTGATTGTTCTGATTCTGATTTTGATTGTTGTTGCAATTTTGATTTTGGTTTTTATTGGTGTTGCAATTGTTTTGATTGTTATTGTTGGATGCTTGGATAGTTTGAACATGCTTAGCATTAGTCACTCCATCATTGACAACTCCTTTGTTTTTACTCCAAAATTTTAGTTTATCATTATTAGGAGTATAATGTTTGATACTGACTCTTTGCAAAAGGCCATCTTCAATGTCTTTTCCCTTCTTGACAAAGGATTCAAAGGTGTCAGGTGAAGCCATCTTCATTTGGAAAGACATCTCAGAGATCAAATTCTTTGTGAAAAATTCAATTAAGTGACTATCAAGTATTTTCCATGGCATGAGATTTTCAATATGTCTCCATCATTGTAAGAAACTAGCAAAATTTTCTCCATTCTTTTGTTTACTATTACACAAATCACTGAGTGTTGCTTGATGTTCAATGTTATATGAATATTTTCCAACAAAATTCTCTGCAAGGTCAGAGAAACTAGAGATTGACCCATAAGGAAGGGCCATGAACCATTCCAAAGCTGCACCTCCAAGACTCCTAGTGAAGAGTCTTTTTAAGTAATTCTCATTATAAGAAACTTCTTGACATGCAATTTAAAACTCTTTGAGATGTTGTAGGGGACATGTTTCACCTTTGTATTTCTCAAATTTAGGCATCTCAAAGTTTGGTGGGAATGGTTGCATTGTAATAGACTTTTCAAATGGATAGGGACAAATCTCCTCAAAATAAAACTCCTTCTTGCCCCCATTTTGTAAACCTTGTACAATGATTTTGAGTTCATTCAATTGTTGAATAAAATATAGAGTATTCTGGGGAATAAATAGTGGTACATAAGCTCCTCCTCCTCCAAACTATGCAGCTGAAAATCCTGTGGAGGTCATACCAACAGTACAAGGAGGTATATATTGATAGGCTCAAGATGTATTGGTTGCAGATGCCTTCACTCTTGTTGTTTGAAACAAGGATGACGTAGGCAAGGGCATGGAAATCTGCCCTATGTTATTGACATTAGTGCTTGTTCCGTGAGTTGTTGTCATTTGAGTGTTGTTGTGTGTAGTATTATTTGGCAAAGTGCTTAGGATTTGTTGAATTTATTCTGGTGTTAATTGAGGTATTGATGCGGTTGTTGACATAGGCGCTAATGTAGGTACTGATGTGGAAGGTTCACTGACAGGTCCTTTACTGGTGTCACATGATGATGTAGCATTTGAGGTAGAAGCGGTGGCAGCAGTAGTGGCAGTGGATGCTTTCGTGATATTTCAAGTAAGGAGTGTTTCATCAAAGTCAATAGGCACTGTGACACCATTATGAACAAGATTCAAGAATATTTCAGCACTGGTGTGCATAATGGCCTTCTCAACAATTTCTAAGTTGTATGGATCACTAAGGAAGTCCATCACTTGGGTGGGTCTTTCTTCTTGGTCCACTAACTCAATTTATTTGGGAACTTCCTCAGCTTGTACTCCAGTTCCTTGAAAATATTGAGTGGCAAAAGGATTCTCCTCATGGGTAATAGTGTTGAATGTTGCATGCCTCATGTTTCTGGCTTGGGATCAAGTGACTACCATACAATGGTGGATTTAGAAGAATGGAAGACAAGAAGGTGTAAGAAATGAAATGGAGCAAAGATATTGATTTTGGATTTGATTGGATTTGATTAGATTGGATTGATTGAGGTTTGATTAAATTTTGATTGATTGATTGATTGGATTAAGGATTGATTAATTGATTTAAAGGTTTTTGGAACAAAACCTAAGCATGAAAAAACCTTGTGATGATACAAACACAAAAGGATTTGAAGCAACACCTCTTGTACTTGAAGATGGACTTGTGATCTTAAGAAAAAAGAGACATTACTGAGGGATTAAAATTACTTGAGATAGACTGATGGTCTACAAGCAATGTTGTGTTTGTTTGAGGATGAAGGTTTGTAATACTTTGATTAAGGTATTTCAACCTAAAAGGATTTGATTTGATTGATTTGAACTAATGCTCCAAGAGATGGAAGAATGATGATAGAAGAATGGAATAATGATCCTAGAAGCAAGAGGTTATCTAGTCGTATTGTTCAATGGTGACAAAAGCACTATTGATAGAATATTTGGCCATGAAGTTGCAGATCTTGTTGTTGTAAAATATTTTATCAACTTTCTCACAATACTCAATATCTTATTTGATAGATGTGGTAATATGTTGATATTCCTTAGATTTGTGAGTGGTTTCCTTATTCTCTCTATAGAGTGGAGGTGTTGGAAGCTTAACCTTCTTATGTTTCTTGAAACTAGTCATGTCATATGAAAATTCTTATTTTGGCTGAATGACTAAATGATCTATGACAAATGATTCTAGGGTCATATGAAAGGAAAAAATTTTAATGTTTCAGCAGATTTGGAAGCTCACTATTTTTAAGAGGAGAAGGAAATCTCAAACGTAGCCAATGATTTGTGCAGATGGAAAATCTAGAGTAGAGATGACCGACTATTGTTACGATAGTGTGTTGAAATTTTGGGCAGATTTTGATCTTCAGTTTGATTTTGGGATAATTTTATTCGATGGAAAGAACCAATTTTAGCACATTAAAACCAGAAAAATAATAGACACACATTGTTAAACAATCCAACAAGGGACAAAGAAATCTTGAGGGATACAAGAAAATGTGACTTTGGGGAGTTATGTTACCATTACAACATCTTTTTTGTGTATGTTCAAGTGACTCTTTCAAGCCACTTATGTTTTTACTAAGTTTATCACAATGAAGATAATTCAAACAGTAGCTACCTTAGGAAATTGGCTTCGCATGAAATATTATAGTCCCATTGCTTGGTAGTCCTTCAGCTCACACAACAGTGTTACCCTCAGAAGGGCGCCCATGTTTTTGCCTTTTTCCAGGTATTTTTTCCATGCTACGAAGATCTCTTTCACAACGCAATACCCTGGATGATGGTAATCTTGGGGGAGAGTCTTCTCTCCCCTTACACTATAATAAATCATCATTCAGAGGTGAATAAGGTAGGCTACTAAGCTATAGTTGCTAATAAGGTTTCATGGCATCCCGGTAATTAGTTTGTACAGTGTGAGACACTTAAGTCTCTAGTTTAACCATGCTAATATGCTAAGTATATTCACTCAGTATGGACTACCATTGAACATGACCCGCCTGAGCTTGAAGGGATAAAGAAGACCTTTGGGTCGCACTTTATTTCTATACCGGCCAAAGGTATTACTATTTTTAGGTCATCCTCTAAAGGGGAAGCACATCCTCTAGACATGCCTCTCTAGAAGCTTGATTAAGCTAAGCTTTCTCTTCACCCAAGTTCCATGAAGGCGAGGGGAGAGGATACAACTATAACTTAATCGTAGCATCACTTATATTAAGGGATTCAATCTAATGACAAATAGATTGAAAGAAGTGTTAAAAAACTCTTCTTCAAACTCACCAAGAAGAATTCATTCCAAATTGAACCTAATTAGAGAAACTATGTGTTTTCTACCTAAGCAAAATACACAATAGTATGATTAAGCATCCAAGTTCAATTCTTTTCCCACACAACAAAAAGGAAAGCTTGTAAAGGTGTATTAATTTTCCTTATGTCATTCAAGATATGTGAAGTTCATTCCCTTAAGAATTCAAGATTGGATGTGGTAAATTTTCCTTAAGAAACATACATTCATGCAATTTCATTCCAAAATTTTTGTCAAAACTTCAAGGAATCCTGCACAAAATAGTTAGTAGTTTTCTAGTCTTTGAAATGTGAAATGCTACAAAAAGATGTTAACACACAGGAAAACCATGCAGCCGGTGATCCGCATAGATGACGATCTGCATAGCCGGTGATCTGCGGATACCACAATTCACTTACATAGATGGCCGAATAAGAAACACAGTCAGATTTTGCTAAAAAATAGACATAAAAAAAAGATTTTTTTACCAATTTGGACAACATTTAACTCTTAAAAAGTGTCTTACTATCAAAAACCAGAAAGTTAAAAAGCCTAGAATCTGATAAAAAATAGTTTAAACCATGTTACTATAAGTCTATTTTTCAGAAGGTGGAGATGGTGATTTATGGGAATAGACAGCCAAGAAGCACAGATGGCAGAGAATTGCAGACGGTGATCTACAAAGACGGTGACTCCAGAGTGGAGACAGGTCTATGTGAAAATTTCTAGAACCACTAGAAAAATATGAAATCAGTAAAAAACATTAAAATTAAAGGGACGTGGCTCCCACTAGGCATGCCAAGATGTATATTCTGGAAACCTACCTATTGGGAGCATGCTCAGACATGCAAATCTTAGATATATAAAATCATTAAACTACACTAACATGTCTATAAAGCATAGTTCAAAACATGATTTCCATCATAACCTCCGATGAGCTGAACAAGGGCACCAAATGCCTTGTTGATTTTCTCTTAGAGATGTTATGTGGGTGTGTTCTCCCAACACAATATCAAAATCCCACTTTGATTGCTTGCATGCTATGGATTGGGACCTATAATGCAAACTAATGGATGTGAAGAAGTGCTTAAGAACAAGTATGAGGAACTTGTCTCAAGCCTTCACCAAATGATGATGATGAATATGCAAACACTACACTTAAGATGATATGCAAGAGATAAGAAAACTAGATTCATTCCATTTAAGATTAAGATGTGATTTCTAGATTTTCAAATGAATGAAAGCATGAAACATGAAATGCACTAAGAAATTCTAGAGATAAACTAGCATGATAACAATGCATAAAAGGGAGATTATTTTCTCTTGACAATGGCCTCTATTTATAGATTTTTGAGAGGATACAAAGGACTTGGATAAGGTGGAGCTCATGTGGCATCCACATAGGTGCCACATTAGGGACAGATAATCCATGCAAGAGGCCCACTTTTCTCACACATGTGTGAGCAACTTTGGATGTGATAGGTCAAAGTGTACTTAAAGTACACATGGGAAGGATCATGTAAGAGGTGTAAGAGATTTGGGCCAATAAAACACTTTTAGAAAGTGTAAGAAGGTGTCATCATGGGTGTAAGAAACCTTGTTTGCACCAAATAAAGATTATTTGGAAAAGGTGATTTTTGGAAATTTGCTCACACATGTGTGAGCAAATAATTAGGACTAATTGGTGTAGGAATCAAGAAATTAGTCTAATTAACCTTAGTTAATTAGTAAGTAGGTCTATTTGGTGCGAGTGATGTTAGGTAGGGTAGGATCTAGGTTCAAATTAGCCTAATCCAAATTCAAAATTTAGATTAATTATAGTTTAGTAGAATTTAAGTCATGTGAAGAATAAATAAATTAATAATTTATTTAAAGGGGACTAATGAAGGGGAATGTATTTAAATAAAGTTTAATACATCAAAGGGGATAGTATTTAATTTAAATTTAAATACTATGGAAAGTGATTTATATTTAATTAAATAAATAGAAGAACATAACAAATATAATTAATTAATTATAATTAATTATCATGCTAAGGGAATATAAATTAAATTAATATAAGGATGATTTTAGACATCTATAGAAAGGACTCCTAATAGAGTTAGTCCTTTAAAAGGAAATTTTTAGTGGATGTTATAATCATCTCTTAATAGGACTAGATCTCCAAATAGGGATACAATATTTCTAGTGCATTATTTGTGGGTATTAATTCCCACTAGGTTTTTTCCCTTAACAAGGTTTTCCTCAACAATAAATACTTCTTTTATGATGTATTTTTTGAAGTGTTCAGATTTGCATTAAGTAATTTAGTATAAGTTTAAAGTTTAAAAATTTTGGGCATATAACTAATTCATTCCCCCTCTCAATTGTGTTGATAAACTATTATTCCTAACAAGAACAATATAGATACATTCAATGGGGTATGAGGTAATTCTTGAACTTATTGAACACCATGTTAATGAAATGTTGAAGCACCCATTACATTCAAAGGTGGAAAGCTTCAAAACTTACATTGAGAAGTATTTAAAGGTTCGGAGTGAACTGAAAAAGACAACAAGAGTCATAAAATTAAGGACATTTTTTGATAACATTGTGGAAAAGGAATGAATTTGTAAGGAGAAAATGGAAGAGTTCAAGAGGAAAACAAGGGAGAAAGGGAAGACCAGTTTAGTCCAGACTGAACCAATTGATGTTGAAGTATAATCACCTCCTCTACCTATTTCCTTTCCAAGGGCTAATAGGAGCAGTATGAAAACATCATCTACACCTCCTATGAAGAAGTCTACTTTTACACTGAAGGCCTCTAAACTAAAGGTTGAAAGAATCCAATCATATCCTGTGAGGAGAAGAAAGAAAAAGAGTACAAGTCTTGAGAAGAAAAGAGGAAAAGCAGATAATGATGATTCTTCTACAAACTCTGATCATTCCAAGAAGAAGATAGGTACTGAAGGATCTACAACAACTAAGGTGGTTACTAACCATCCTTTGGGTGTTTGTAAGATGTAAGACCTTACAGATAAAGTTATGAATTATGTGATTAAGCTTGGTGTCTTGGTGTAAGTAAAGAAATATTACAATATACTTAATGAATAATAGAGAAAAAAGATAGAGGATGGAGAAGTTGTACATTTGAATAAGTTTAGTAGAACCTTACTAGAGATAAAAGATCATATACTAGATAATTTGTATAGTAAAATTGAAGCAAGAAGACTAGTTGCATTATATGAAGAGAAGATAATTAGAGAGGCAACCAAATCCAAAATGTTCCATGTAATTTAGAATGATGAAATAAAAATAATACTTGAGGAAGAAAAGAAAATAATATTGATAAAGAGAAGAATAAATATGTTAATTGATGGTAAAACTTAAGAAATTATTTCTGAAATAGATGATATGATGAGTAAAATATTGATGGAGATGAGGGATAGAGTACCTAAGAAGAAAGAGATGAGGACAAAGAAAAGTGAAGATAAATATAGATTTGATGGAGCTTCCACCTCTGTAGTTAAGAAACTAGATGTTTATATTGATGGTTTACAAATTTACTCTTGATGGCACAAATGTTATTGGATATGGGGAACATGAAAGAAAATTTTTAAGGATCCCTTTGCCAATTCCTCTAACATTATCATTGGGGGTGAATTAAAAGATATTTTATTGGGTAAATGATACTCAGTTGACCACCCTATTGAGATTGAAGTTCAACTAGTAAAGGAGGTAGATGAAGATATTGATACTATTGTTATGGATACAGAGGTCACCAGAGAAGATGAATATAGACAAGATGAAATATTCATCAACATAGTAAGGTCAGAGCAAAGGAAAAAAAGAGCATTAGAGGAAAGCTAAAGTTTCTATTGGAGAAGATAGAAGGGAGAAACTGAAAGATATAGAGAAAATTCAGACTGGAATCGATCTATCTTTTGGTAAGTCAGAAGAATTTTTGGCAAGAGATTCATTTGAATCCCTTGAATTATTTTATTTACATGGTTCAATAGATTTGGATACTATGGAAGAAAAGGAATTGATGAAATTCAGAGGTTTGGCACAAGCCAAATCTCATGCCAAATCTACGAGAAAAAGTGAAAAGGGCAAAAAAATACTATGTAGGGAAGTTGAAGTTCTTGGCAAAGTAATGCCTAATGTCCAGGTAAACTAAGGTAATTTTGTACCTGGCCAACTTGAAGAGATTTTGAATTATTTTTATTTTCAATTTGAATCCTTGGAGAAGATTGCAGAAGATAAAGAAAATAAGGAGTTTTCTATGAAGAGATTTCATCATTTTTGTTCACTAATTGCTAAGGATAGATCCTCTTTAGATGTTGGAATTTTTCAAATAAAAAGGAGTATTGAGGAATGAAACATAATTCTTAAATTATGTATTGATCCATTTTCAAAAGTTGAATATTTTTCCAGGTTTATTAAGGATAGCCAAAATATACTAGCTGGTAGAGAAAAGGTCTTTGATTCATCAAAGGGATTTTCTTATGATTATATTATTGATGTTGTCAAGTTGAATTATAAGATTAATGTATTTGAGGTTGAGAGAAGAAGATTACTTGGATGATTCGATAAACTAAGGAACATCATTATTCCCAAGTTAGATACTTGGAGAGAAGAAGAAGATTTTTCCCAAGGTTGAGAGAAGAATATCACTTGGAGAGGCATAAAGTTTGAGTAGATATCCACCCCCACATGATCTTATTCATGTTGTGGAAACAAATTATGTGTTGTGTAGGAAGATTCAGATCTTTGATAGCTTGAGAAAGACTTGGAACATAGATCTTGTCACTTTAAAGGACAATTTTTTCAAATTTTTTTAAGCTTATGTGAGTAAGCCTTCATCACTTGTATATATGTATATGCAAAAAATATAGGATTTTGATAGATAATTTTTTATTTGTGACTTCCTTTTCCATTGATATCAAAGGGGAGAAGAGTTTTGTGAAAAATGAATACTTATCTTAGGGGGAGTTCTATTTTTGTTTTAAGTTTTTGGGACTTGGCATTTTTGAATGGACGCTTAGCCATTTTTCACTAAGTGTTTCCATCAGTTCCAAATAAGGATATTGTTGGAAAGTGTCAACTGGTAATTCATGGTATTTTACCATTGATAGAAACTATATAGTTTAGTCTTTGTCACTTCTAATATTCTTTTCCCACTGAAATTATTTATGATGAAAATAGCTGAGTATGGAGAATAGTTAAAGATATATGTTCAGAGGTCGAGATAGTACAGATAGAGGTCAAAGTATCAATTGTTGTGAAGCTAGAGCTTAAGAGAATACATGGTATTGCTACCTTTTTTCTTCACCTACAGCTCAAAACAAGTAGAGTTTATTGCATTTGGCAAGATAAGCAATGATGGATCCAACACTTAACTATAACAATGACATCCATACAAATGCATACTCAACCACATTCAGTGTAGAGAAAGAGAAATGTGACCAAAAATAGAAAGAGACCATTCTTTTTCTAATATGTTTCCTCTATTCATAGGCATAGTTTCATTCATTTAAGACCGAAGGACAGGGTTTTAAAACTGTCAAAGGGACATGACACCATATCATGAGAACTTTCAAGTAATAAGGATATCAACTTGGAGTATTTGAAGATAAAGTTAAAAACTATTGAAGGGACATTAACTTTTATAGTGAAACCTTCTTGTTTGGTTTTAGAGGATAAAATTATCTTAGTTTTATATGATATTAGGGAATCAATCATACAATTTAATTCCATGTTCTTGGTTCAGAAAAAAGATCAAACAAAGAGAACAATTACATGCTAGTATATTCATAACAAAAAACTAAGACTTCATAGAATGGATTTATCCAACATTATCCCTATGGATTTTTATTCAATATTTTTTATATGTGGGATCTCACTTAAATAGTAACCAAAAGAAATCTATTTTGGTTCACTTGCATGCTCACATGGTATGTGGAAAGGAAATTGAGATAGTGATGTGGATGAGAGGAAAAAGGAACATTTTATGGGCTATAGGGAGTTGGCATGGTCACTGGATGATGACATGGTAGATTAGAAATGAACTTGACTATGTGATGTGGCATGTCATAGAAGCATATGGTAGCTAGGGACAATGATTTTCATGAGGTTACAAGGTCATATATTAGTTAAGAGATCAGGCCATGATCTAGCGATGATGGTTATCGCAAGGTCACAAGGTTAGAATTGAATTAGGAGATCAAGCCAAAATATAGAGATAGTAGTTAGTCACAAGGTTGTGAGGTCAGATGGCAATTAGGAAATTAAGTCATGAACTAGTGACAATAGTTATCACCAGGTCGCAAGGTTAGCATGTAGTTAGGAGATCAAGTTGTGATCTAGCGACAATAATTAGTTGCAAGGTCATGAGGGTTAGATGGAGGTTAGGAAATCAAGCCACAAACTAGAAAAAAAATATTTGTGAGGTCACAAGGTTAGCAGACAAGTAGGAGTTCAAGCCCCAACCTAGTGATAATAGTTATTGCTAGGTCGCGAGGTAATATGGGAGTAATTGTTAATGGTCATGAGCTAGTGATGGTGTTTATTTCTAGGTCATGAGGTTGGAAGGAGGTCAATAAAAGAAGTTGTGATATGGAAAGTAAGGGGTCATGTGGTCATGAGTTTAAATGGAAGTGAAATTCCTAAAATTGTGATAAATTTAAGTTCGAAGTACAAAAATTGATTGGGAATGGTAGCATGGAACTATGATCCCCATAGTTCCAAAAATAAATAAAGAATGGAAGCATAGGAAGGTGACTCCCAAAATTTCTAAAAGTGATCGAGAATGGAAGCACAAGAAGGTGATTCCTCAAAGTGCTAAAAGTGATTGGGAATGGAAGAACATGAAGGTGATTCCCAAAAGTGCTAAAAGTGATCAGGAATGGAAGCACATGAAGGTGATTCTTGAAAGTGAAAATAATAGTTTGAGGTCATTAGCTGTCATGGTTGGAGAGTTAGAGACTAATAGTGGTCACCAAATCATAGAAGTTATTGATTGATAGTTAAAATGTGGAACGATGGAGATTAAGCTGCCAGTAGCTAGTTGTTGGATCATGGGAGATCAAGACAGACAAGTGCCAAGCGGGTGGAAATGTAAATGTGTGATACAATTATATGGTGCCACATGGAAGTCAAGGATTTCATGGAGTAGTTAAAGGTGTGATTTTTTATTTATGAGGTAGTTCTTGGCCAGTTTGGAGTTCCAGTCATTACATGCTAGTAGTTTGAGAGCATTTTTATGCATATTTTATGGGTTCTGCAAGATTTTAGGTATGCTTTACTTTTTGAAATCTAGGGATGGTTCTATTTTTTGAGTTATATGGTAGTTCAACGTTAGTTTAGGCCCTATTTTGTGGTTTTTCTCTTCCACCTGACCCCATGAGATATTTTGAGGATTGAAAAGAGAAAAGGAGGTGGAGGTACACTTCAATTAGAGTTTAGATTAGATAAATTCTTCATGTAGTTATCTTTGGAGTTGATTAAAGCATTTCTATAAGACTTTAGTTTCTATTCTTTTGAGAGAGGTTCTTTCTTTTATCCTTTTTTGCACATTAAAAAAATTGGCCAATATTGTGTGGAGCATTTTTTCATGATTTGTAGAAGATTTTCCATCATTGCTGAATAAAGATTTCAAGTTTCCTTCTCAATTTTGTTGCATTGAATTATTGATTCTAGGTTTTTGGTGAGATATTGTGTTAATTTATTTATTTTATCAAGCTTCTTGCAGTGTTAGATTAGAGATTTGGGTAATTCATATGTAGGTCTATGATTGTGTCTCCCATTTGTACACTAGAAATTGAGAAAACAACATTGTTTTCCTGTCAAGGTGTCAAATGTCAAGTCTTCTCATAAGAATCTCTTTTGCATATAGTATCTAATTGACTTTGTGAGAAACTTTGTGTCTTTAGAAATTTATTTTGTGAGGATTTCTTTCTGCATGTCATATTTCTGTTCATTTGGTTCATCACCCACTAGTTTATAGGATTTTATTTACACAAGTTGTCTTTCTTACCATTTTCCTGCCAAATCATTAACTTTTAAGTGAATATAAATAAGGAACCAACCTTTTTATCCTAAAGATTCAGCCTTAATCACTCTTCCAACTATTGATATTGTTTCAATGTTATGGATGGATAGCTAGATTTTCTATCTTTCTATAATTTCAAATCCTGATCTCTAACAATTTCTAGCACGTTCGGTGGAACCTAAACTAATACTCAATTCTTTGGAGCTTCATGTTTTATTAATGTTTTAGTGTGAACAATTATTTTTTAGCCTTCAAGGAGTCTAATTTTTAGGGCCTAGAAACTCTATACTTTTGTCATTCAATAGATACAATGTTTGAAACTTATGAGGAAGGTACAAACTATGTCTAACAAAGAGTGCCCCCTTCTGATTCTGATCCTATAGTTACAAATTTTGGAAACCTTCTTTTTGAAAGTTTTAATAACCTAGCAAATCAACTGCCTGAAGATTTCTTTCTTTCTAGTAGTTCCACAATGCCTAGCAATTCTGATTCTGAATTGCTAGCATCAAATATACTCTTACCAAAAGATAGTATAGTTTTTCCATCAGTTTTAAATTATTTTTTAGTAGTAGGACAAGTGGTATCAGTTTTTATACAACCAATATTACCAGCTAAAGCTCAAATGGCACACCCAGCACCACCCAAAAATCAGCCTTTTATGGATTTTAATCAAGGAAGCTTGTTGAATGTTGTAAATCACCATGACATTCTAGTTGCATATTTGAAAGGATTACCATTCTTTTTTGGAGAAGATCATGTGATAGACATAGAGCATATCAGGGATGTGACTTCCTTATGTGGAATTCATCAAGTAGTTGAACAAGATGTGGCCTTAAAGCTTTTGGAAACTTCATTCAAGGGTAAGGCCCTATAATGGTTTTTTGGTATTCCTATTAATTCTATCTTTATGTGGGATGAATTAGGTGAGAAATTAAATAAACAATTTGAAGACATGTCTGATCATATTTCATTGGTAGAGAAAATGACTATTATCAAAAGGGATACACATGAACAAATGTCAAATTTCAACCATCACTACCAAAAGACATGAAATAAAATTCCATCTCTGGTAAAACCCTCTAACAAGTATTCTTTTCTATTTTACCTTAAGGCACTAAATAGTTATATTTGAGTGTTGATTTAGTCCATTAGAGGTAATAAAATACTAGTAGTATTTGATATTGCAATTAGGGTAGAAAATAGTTTGATTTAGGCAGGAAATGTTTCTCCTAGGCCCCCTATGCCCTTTTTGTAGAAAATTCAGCCAACCACACATGTTGTACCACAAGTAGTGGTTGTTGTCCCAATATTTCTGGCATACAATCCTCAAGTTTCAATGGAGCATAATTCTGCAACAGTCCCTTTCCATAAGTTTAAAGATATTAAAGAACAAATTGAAAGCATGCAAAGGACATTGCAGACATATGGCAGAAATATTACAAGCTTGGAGAGATAGAAAAATAAGGTAAATAGGCCAAGCCAAGAACCTTATTATTATAATAGGTCTAATTATTAAGAAATAATTAGGGTCAATTATAATCAAAAGGCCAGTCAATCATATAATCTTATGATTCTGAGCAATTCAATGGAGATTATAGTTGTACCTCAGAACAATGTTGCACAAGAAATAGAATTGGTTTTTTCTTGTAATCAACCTCATTCTTTGATAAGTTGTCCCAAGGTTTTTATAAGTCATGCACTAGCCTTAAAAAATGAGGTATCTCAAAAAGATACTCCTCAAGATACTAATCAGCAAGGTAATCTTGACACTACACTGATAAATTGTGAATAAAATGAATGTATTGAAGATAATTATGCAAAAAATCAGACTTGGGTACCTATAGTAGCCAATACAAGGTCCAAAGAAAAGGTTTCTAATGATGGACAACAAGTTGATAAAGGGAAAGATCAACAAGTTTCAAGTTGTAAAGGTCAAGCATGACCTTCTAATGCACAAATGCTTCAAGTAGCATCTGACACAAGGAGGGTTAGTAATTAGGGCCAAAGGCACTCACAAGTAAAAAAACTATCTTGCAGATACACCAATCTAAATCTCAAACACAGGGAAGGAGAGAAGGAATGTAGATACCTTTCATTAATTCATCAAACTTCATTCATGTCATTCTATAAGGCCTTCTTGGTTCTGGCCCATACAATCTTACAATATTACAGAACAATACTCATACATGAAAGGACCGCAAACCTTAGATCCCTCAAAACTATCCACAATAACTTTCCCCTAAAACTAAGAACATAACACTAAATTTATTCAAAAGGCTATCGAAAAGGTCAACCCCAAAAGATCCTGAAGTGCCAACATAGGAAAACAAAAATGACCCAGATTTAGGTCCACATGCATCCCAATGAGAGATCTTAAATTAATACTACTACCAAAATTAAATGCAGATGTTGGCCCAAAGATCTAACACAAGAAAAAAACACTCGATGAGAGAGGAAATAGGAAAACCACTGCTCCACCAAGTCTGGTTGGTGAAACCATGCCAAGGACAATAACAAGTTTGGTCGGTGAAACAAAACAAAACCTTCAACCAACAACTCTAGAGTAGTTATCGAGCAATCTACCGAATGTCTTCAAGAAGCTACCAAGCTCACAAGAAAACATATTTTTGTTTGATACAGGATTTCCATGAACACAAGATGCTCCTACATCAGACACCAGGGGCTGAAAATAAATGATTCTTTGAATCATGAGTGAGGTACAACCTAAGTTGAATTCAACTTAGATTGAAAAATCCATATAGATTTTTCAATCGGTTTGTTCTTCTAGTTTACCAAGTATTCCTTGTAATCCTTTCCTCTTGTGCTTCTACAAATTCTTTGTTGCAAAATCTATTCAACTTCATCTATCTTTCTCTTAGGATAATCAATCAAAGCTTTCACTTATTTATCAAGTTCATGAGACTCAGACAAATCTAAAATATTGAATATAATTGATATATCCATGTCATTAGTAACTCTACTTCATAATAATTTCCACTGTCAAACTTCCTCAATACCTTTCAAGGACCAAATTTCCTCATCTTCATTTTACCATATGTTCCAACAAGAAATGTGCCTTTCTTCAAATAAACCATCATTTCATTACCAACCTCAAAAATCTTATGCCTTCTTTATCTATTTGCACTATACTTGTGGTTTTTAGTACTTTTCTCCAACTTATGTTTCACTTCCTCATGCAATGATTTCATAAACTCAAAAAATTATTTTCCTTCAAAACTTCTCTTCTATTCTCTATCAATATATCTCAAGAAGTATATACATCTTGGTTGTATGCTAGTAACAATATGAAAATTTGTCTTTCCAGTACTCCTACTCACTGAATTACTATACCCAAACACTACTTGTACTAACATAAAATCCCAATTACTAGGTTTAACTCCAACTAAACATCACAAAGGGTTACCCAAACTTTGGTTTACAACATCTATTTTTACATCAGTCTATGGATGAAATGTATAACTATAATTCAACTTGGTGTCCAGCTTCCTCCAAATAGTTTTCCTAAAATAGACAACAAACTTATTATCTCGGTCAGAGATGATACTCCTCGTTAATCCATGCAATCTCACAATCTCCTTGAAGAAAATCTCTATTATATGTGTTGTATCTGATGTTTTTCTACATGGTAGGAATTGTGTCATCGTGGCAAATCTCTTCACAACAACAAATATAGAATCATTACCTCTTATTTTCCTTGGTAAGCCAAGAACAACATCCATGCTAATATTATTCCAAGGTTTCTCAGGAACACAAATCGATGTATACAATCTAGTATTCTGACTTAATCCTTTTGCAACTTGACAAATTCCACAATCCTTCATAAATTTTTGAACATCCTTATACAATTAATGCCCAAAATACCTTTCTTTAAGTAAGCTCAATGTCTTATCAATGCCAAAATGTCAAGCCAAACCACTACTATGGTTTTCCTTTATCAAATTGATTCTCATTGATCCTCTTGGTATACATAACTGAATACCTTTGAAGAACATATATTCTTGAATGAAATAGTCTTCAAACCTACTCAATTGATCTCTAATAGGTTTTCTTCACATTCTCCATGAAATTAGCACTAGAAACTCAATTAAATAACCTCAACCTCAAACCAAGAACCTCAATTCTCATTTCAATCAACAAAGATCTTCTTATACTCAATACATCAGCAACTTCATTAGATACTCCACTCTTATGATTTATCACAAATTTGTAACTCTACAAATATTCTACCCATTTCATATGTCTTTGATTCAACTTATTCTAACTACCCAAATAATATAAAGCCTTATGATTAGTATACACCACAAATTCACTCGACATCAAATCTTGTCTCTAGTTCTTTAGAGCTTGAACAATAGCATAGAATTCTTGATCATACATAAAATATTTTATTTTAGCATCATTTGACTTCTCACTAAATAAAGCAATAGGTTTACCTTCTTGAATCAACATAGCTCCTTTTACACTTTCACTTGCATCACATTCCACTTGGAATTCCTTATTGAAATTAGGTAGGGCTAACATAGGTAATTCAAAACCCTTTAGTTTTGAAGTCTCAAAACTCTTATCAGCTCTGTGTGTCCACTTGAATTCTCTCTTATCTCCTCTCATTTTCTCAGTCATAACATTACAAATTGAATTAAAATTTCTGAGGAACTTTTGGTAAAAAGTTTATAACCAATTAAACAATCTTACCTCACTGACATTATCAGGTGTAGACAAATCAAGTATAGCTTCAACCTTCTCAGGATCTATATTCAATCCATTAGCTAAAATAAAAAAACCTAAATACACAAGTTCTTCTTTCATCAAGGAACACGTGTTCAAATTAATTAGCAAATTTTCCTTGTTCAATCTCTCCAATACCTTTCTTATGTGCAAAAAGTGATCTTCTCTGGTCTTATTGAATATCGAAATGTCATCCAAGTACACAATAATAAATTTACCCAAGAAATGCTTCAAAACCTCATTCATTAACCTCATAAAATTACTCGGCACATTAGTGAAAACAAAAGGCATAACCAACCATTTATAGAAACCTTCTTTTTTTTTGAAAGCAGTCTACCATTCATCACCTTCTCTAATTCTAATCTAATGATATTTTAGGATTCGGTAATACTGAGAGAGGGGTGAATCAGTATTAAAACACTTAATTAAACTTTTCAACCAATTGAAAATAATCCATAAGCTTTTCAAAATAAAAAGAACATAAGAAAATAACATAGTACTCATAACACCATTATTTTTTGTCGAGGAAACCTAGACAAGGGAAAATCCCAGTGGGGATGGTACCCACAACCATGCACTAAAGTATAGTTTCCCTATTAGGAGACCTAGCCCTATTAGGATCTGAATATTACATAGTACATTTCCTTTTTAAAGGAGTAACAACCCTGTTAAAGGTATACAACACCTTGTTAGGGGCCAAATGAGCATGCATCTCTTATAGTATAGTTTTGTTACAAAGTGTTCTCAGTAATGAACAAAACAAGCATCTCTAATGCTTAGATAGTTCCAGTCATAGTTCATCAATGATCTCTATCATCCTCTGCTTTGTCATTCATATATCACATCCAAAACTCTGTTTACAACTGTAACCACCTAAATTTGGTCTGTCGCAACTATGGACCCTATTTTCCCTAAGTGTGATCATACCCTTGAGTTATGTCCAAACGACCCTGTTACTGTTTGGCATAATTCTTTTAATCAATTTAATGTCCTAGGTGATTTTTATCATTGATTTATATTATCTACTATAGCCATACAATTCAATTCAATATCGACCAATCAGATCAAATCAAAACCAAACATGGCTATAGTATTTAATATGAAGGAATTAAATAAATCTCTATATCAAATGAATCACTTGCAATCTAACCCATTCCCCTAGCCTATTAATTTTATTAAAATGGCTATAGTCCCTTAATTATTAAAAAG
>MU223136.1:4392972-4409724 GCA_018584345.1 Thuja plicata | reverse complement strand
AGCTCATTTTAATTCAAATCCTTCGTATTTAGGTTGTATTGGTCACTGTTCCATCAACATATTCTGAGGGCTGATATGTTGGTGTTCATACTCTTCCTAGATTAGAAGGCAATAGGTCGTCTTTAGATGGTTTTATGTGTTTTTCATGCTTTTACTAACCCCATGTTTCTAAAACAATGATCTATTGAAGTGTTTGTGTCCATCTAACAGGTACCCATTATCACACTCACAACAACTATTTCTTCACTCAATGAAAATATCTTACATATATATCTTTCTTCTTTACCAAGTCGGCTCTAAAATACAAATATTACATAGTCAGCTTTCAATACAAAATATTACATAGTTGAATCTCAATAAAAAATATATTTAATAAATAAAATATCAAATGCATAGTTGTCACTCTTACATAATCAAAATATAGGTTATCAAAAATCATAATCCACGTTCGATTGCTAGGAGTCCATGTCATACTGCCTAAATCATCGCTTTTGTCCAACTGCTTTTTATCACTATTTTGATGGTGTCTATCTATCTGCAAATCTCTCTAACTTACTGTAAACATCACCAAAACAAAATTGATCTTAATTGGAGGTCATACATACCCCATACTATCTTCTTCTAATCTCTCTTTCCATAACTCATCGATCTCAATCTTTGATACTCAAAATACCTCTATATTTCTGCTTCTATACTTAGTCGATTTCAGAGTCACCAAAACTTAACTTTAAAGGAATTGATTAGTAAGATAGATGTGTTTCCATAAATGACAATGAAAAAGTGAATCACATCATAAAAAATTGATCACTTTCCAACAATCTCTCCCTTTGGCATTGATGGCAACACTTAACAACAAAAAAAATGACCGTGTTCCAAAAAAACAAAAACTGTCTCTCCTTCTTTCTCTATTTTTTTTTCCTCTTATCCTGTATACATTATCTTCTCCTCTTCTCCCCTATTCATTTTTCACTTCTCTCTCCTGCCCCTTTGAAAACAATGACAAAGATGCATAAAAAGTAATAAAACTAGTGCTTTCTTACCAATTTCAGAATATCTTAAAAGGAATCTTCCAAGATCTTCACTTCTGTACTCCATGACTTAAGAAATAGTTGACTAACATGAATTAGTCCATTTAATGAAAATGATGTTGTCTCTGCTTCTTTCAACTCTATTGGCATAGAGTTAGCTAATGGTTCTCTAGTTTTCTCCATGTCTGATAAGTGGGCTTTCATAATTGATATCTTAGGAGTGATTAAACTCTTCAGTAAACCAAACCTTGTCATAGCTCTCATTTTTCTCTAGTAAGTGCAGTAAAAGATAATTTTACCAACTCATCCTCATCCATGCAATCAACATCCATATCAATAGATTTTTCTTTACTTTCCAACAATAAGGTAGAAGATGTGTCAACTTCATTCTTGACTTCAACATTTTATTTTTCTTCTTTATGCTCCAATTATTTATGTCCTTCTTACTCAGTCACTATATTGACATAATTTTATTCAAATGGGTCCTTTTCACCATATAAAGTGTGAAGAGTCATAGGTACACCAGAAACATAGAAATCTCAGAACTTGCATCAGCTATCTTCAAACTCTCTCCCATTCCTAAGGGTGTAGGAAAAGTAGTTGTAGGAAGTGGGGTCTTGTCAGGAGTAGTGTTCATTAATATCTATTCTAGTTCTTTCTGAGTCTCTTCAGTAAATTCATCATATTTTCTTGCCATAACCTTCACTAGTCTAGTCTTAGTTCTCAATAAAGGTTTTAGTTCTTTAAATATTCTATGTCTTTCTTGCATAGAAACTATAGGCAACATATTATCAATTTATTGATTTCTGATAGTTTCATCCTCAATCTGTGCTAGCTATTTCCTAGTCTCCAATCTACCATATAAATCTTTAGGTATACTACCCTCTATCTCCAATAGATTCTTCTTGAAAACAAGTAAATGATTAATTACAACATCCTCAATCCAAATTTTACTAGTTTCCTCATACTTTTCATAGTATTTGTTAATAAAAACTAACTTCCCTTGCTTGATAGCTCTCTTCTCAATCATCTTCAATTTATTTTTCCATATATGCTTGTCACTTTCAGGTTTCTTCTCTTCTCTCATAGTGTTTTGTTCTTTTGGTGGTGAAATCTATCTTCTAGATCTAGTACTCACTCTAGGAATAATGTTTTCTACCTGTGAGGTCTGCTGTGGTGGAGGGGAGGTTATATCAATAAATTTAGGAGGTGGACTATCTACCATCACTACTTCAGGAGGTGGAAGAGTTGTAGTAGTAGTAGTACTTGCCAATTCAAAAGATCACTCTACTAACTTCTTCTTAACTTCCTTCAACTCTTCCCTAGTGAATCCTGCTTTAATACCACATTCATGCATAATGCTGTCTACTTTTCTTTTCCCAAAACCTCTGGTCTGTTCCTCTATTAATTTAGCTAATTTTTCCTCATAGGTTCCCCGTCTCTCCTCAGATGTATCTATCTCATATGTCAGGACATGTTTGATTTGCATATTTAATACCTTAGAACTTACCTGATTTCCCATAGGATAACATCATTTCTTCCTCGGTATAACTACCTCAAAGCATACACATTTAGTTTCAACATGAAACATATTGTATCCATGTACTTCTCAACTAAGTCTTCAAGTATCTAGTATCTTCCTTTCATCTGTCTCTGAAGAATCTTAATCATACCAAACAAATCACCATCAACCCATGTGTTCATCTGTCTTCTGTAACTGTCAGAAATCTATATAGAATTAGGTATCCCTTTTCTCCAACCACTAGGGTGCATACCTAGAAATTTTTTCTTAATGTGTATGTACATATGCATCAATAGTGAACCAAAACTGAAGGTCTTCGATCTATCTTTCTTTATCAATTTCACATTCTCCAAAAATTGTTGTGCTAACACTTTGCATAGATTGTATTTAGTATTATCTTTCACCATTCTATATGCCATCATGATAACCCTTACAGATATTGAATTGGGTCTACTCCTATAGTATAATTTATAACCAAGTATCATAGAAATCAATTTCATATCATGTTGCACAATGTCTCTTACATACATAGCTTGCCTGTCCCATTTTGAGTGTGTTATGGTTTCAACTTGCTTCTTAAAATGTTTCTCTACTATAGAAATGATTCCAGTATTATCCAATCTAGTAATCTCATGAATCAATTCACTACAAATCTTCACAAGTTTCTCGCCTATCCAAATAATATGATCATGTACTCTGCTAAACAATATCTTAAACCATTCTTCTTTGTGAAATTCATATAATTCTGGAATTTTCATAATTCTCAATTTATCAACATGTTTGTATTCTTCTCTCATAATTCCTTTATTAGTCATCTACTCCATTTCAGTAGAAATTTCATCAACACCCAGTATATCATACTTACAATGGATGTATGCCCTAATGTCTTCTACATGTAAAACTTCCTGTGGTGTCTAAGAAAATGCTCCTTTAGGGTCTTCTTCACAAGATTTGAAAGGATTTTTCTTCAATTTATATCTAGGTCAATCCACAACATCATAAATAACAGGTGTATCCATAGCTAGATGATGTAAATACCTCTTATACGCTAAATTCTAAGTTTTCACTTCAATCGATCACGCAAGGCAATTGTAAGATAGACTGAATCTCTCTACTCTATGATTTCCTTAGGTCTCTTCTTGTCAAATGGTAAGGATATAGATAATAATATGGTACTTTATGCAATGTTAAGTCATTAAAATTTCACATTACCCAATGTTGTCTAGTCGGCTATAAATCTCGCGATCACACACTAAGAATTGTTCAATGTTGCACTCTTAAATATATACTCCATGATGTTGGCCACAATCATACCTAAGCTCGCTAGAGCTCAATCCATAAAATTAGGAGCTGGATATATTTTGATATCTTCATGCAATGCTCCCCCTAAGGCCATGATCAACCAATTAGGTCAATTTTACTTTGTTACCATCAGATGAAGATCCGGTAGCATCTAATGTCTCTCCCAGAACCAATGTCTCACTTGTCACTTTGATCTTCCATATCTTACCACTATTGTTATCCTCTACTTTCTTAAAGAAACTCTCAACATCATTCTTTAAATCTACAAAACTCTTACCAATATCATTTCCATTCTTCTATGTATTCATAGGATGTAATACTCTTCTATTGTTTTCTCCATTATACTTGCAAAAATTCTCTATATGACCTAGATCATTGTATTTGTAACATATAGGAGGTCTTATTACCTAATATACTTGCAGTTTACAATACTTCACAATGTTTCCAAGATTATTACATTTATAGCATGTAGGTTTCACTATAGGTTCTCTTCCATTGTCTTGTCTATATCTAGATTGATTAGGTTTTCTGCATCCTTCTTTCTTGTGCCCATATCCATTGCACTTAAAATAATAACTAGAAAAGGTCTTAAGAGGGGCATTACCTATGCAATATATTTTCATGTGTCCAAACTTGTTACAACCAAAGAATCTACCATTCAAGGGTCTGATCTACTCTCTAGGTTCTTCAATAGTAGGTTTTTGAGCATCAATATTTTCATCATATTTTTCTTCTTGTTTATTCAAACATTCGGTTTCATTGAATCCAACACTAGTTATATCACCTTTAGGTTTCTATCTGTCTCTTTTTTCATCAATCAAATAAATACTAGTGTGAAGTTTCTCAATGTGTTTCTTTGCCTCAACAAGGTCACCTTTGATGATCTGATTGTATTTCTCCAATTCTAGATACTTGTTCTTGTAGTTTTCAGCCTCATTCTTCATTTTTTCTATCAAAGTATTTGCACTATTCAAATATTCTTCAATTGTCTTCTTAGAATCTTTTTATAATTGAATCTCTTTAGTCATGGCTTATTCTCAAGCTTTAAGGTTTCATTTTCTTCTTCAAGTTGCTTCATCTGATCTGAATTGTCTTTTTCCAAATCTTCTTTTATCTAAACCACAATATATTGTCTCCGACTTCTGGAAAGTTCAAGATTGTCTCTAAGTTTCTTTATAAATTTCTCATCTCTTCACATGTTGAATCTTAATCCTCCATTCTCTGCTTTTTCTTTATCAAGGTCTTTAAGTGCAATATTAAATTTTTCTTGCAAACTATCTAAATCCATTCTGATCTCTCTTAAGTTGTTAGAGTTTCTCTCTAAGGGCCAAAAGCTCTGATCTAATGATATGTTAGGATTAGGTAATACTGAGAGGAGGCTGAATTAGTATTACAACTCTTAATTTAACTTTTCAACCAATTGCATATAACCCATAAGCTTGCAAAAATAAAAATAACATAAGAAAATAATGCATTACTCATAACACCATTATTTGTTGCTGAGCAAACCCTGGCCAAGGGAAAACCCTGGTGGGGATGGTACCCACAATCTTGCACTAAAGTATAGTGTCCCTTTTAGGAGCTGAATATTACATAGTACATTTCCTTTTTAAAGGAATAACAACCCTGTTAAAGGTATACAACACCCTGTTAAGGGCTAACTGAGCATACAACTCTTACAATATAGTTTTGTTACAAAATGTTCTCAGTAATGAACAAAACAAGCATCTCTAATGCTTAGATAGTTCTAGTTATAGTTATTCAATGATATCTATCATCCTCTTCTCTTGCATTCATATATCACATCTAAAAATCTATTTACAACTATTTCTTTGCTCAACAAAAAGATCTTACATTTATATCTTTCTTCTTTACCAAGTCAGCTCTCAAATACAAATATTACATAGTCAACTCTCAATACAAAATATTACATAGTTGGCTCTCAATACAAAATAGATTTAATAAACAAAATATCAAATGCATATTCAGCACTCTTACATAATCAAAATAGAGGTTATCAACAATCATAATCCAACTCTGATTGCCACGAGTCCATGGCATACTCCCTGAATCATCACTTTTGTCTAGCTGTTATGTATCATTGTTTTATTGTTGTCTATTTGTCCTCAAATCTCTGTAACTTACTATAAGCATCACCAAAACAAAATCAATCTAATTAGATGGAGGTCACACATACCCCATACTATCTTCTTCTAAGATAGCTTTCCATAACTCGTCGATCTTGATATTTGATACTCAAAATACCTCTATATTTATACTTATATACTTAGTCGATTTCAGAATCACCAAAACTTAACTTTAAAGGAATCAATCAGTAAGCCAGATGTGTTGCCATAAATGAAAACCAAAAATTGAATCACATCATACAAAATTTATCACTTTCAAACATGATATCCACTCTTCAAATCAATCTTGGTAAACTATTTTGCTCCACTCAAACAATCTATTATATCATCCATTCTTGGTATATGGAACTAATAGTTAACTGTTATCTTGTTTATAGATCTTGAATTAGTACACATTCATCATTCTCCATTCTTCCTAGCTTTCAAAAGAATAGATATTGCAAATGGACTCAAACTTTCTCTAGTCAAACCCTTATGCAATAACTCATGAGCTTGTCAATTGAGTTCCTCATTCCCGGTCTGTGTCAATCGGTGTGATGCCTTATTTGGAAAAATAGCTCTAGGAATCAGATCCATACAATGACTAATATCTCTCATAGGTGGTAAACCATCAAGTACATTAGCTAAAATGATCTTCTTTTACTTAGTGAGTAACTTCTCAACTTTTGGAGGAACTTTATCTTCTTCTTTCTCTCTCAGTTTGTTACAGATCAAATCATAGAAGACATCATTTCTCTACAGATCTTTAACAAAATTTCTATTGGAAATGACATAAGTAAATGAGAGGGGAGGGGTTAATAAGTTACTCCAAAACAAATCCTTTGTCCCTTAGATGTCTTAAATACTTTAACACTATTACTTGGTTAATTAAGACATTCTTCTGTAACTCGAGTGTCAAAGAAATCTTTATAACATCCAATATAATTAAACTTTAGTGATTAAGTGGAGAAAAAAAAAGTATGAAACAAATAACATATACACAGGTGACACCAAAATTTAATGTGGAAACCCAATATGGGGAAAACCACCAATGTAACTAGTTACTATTTTTCACTCTTCTGAAGTGAGCCGTATTAGGAGCCAGCCTTGTGAAAGGTTACAATAACAAACTTTTAGGTGTAACCCTGTTAGAAGATTTAATCACCCTGTGAGGAGTGGCCTTGTTAGAGGTATTCAACACTTCAACATAGAAATGCTACCTTGTGAGAGTATTTACAAAAGGACTATTAAGTCTACTCTGTTAAGAGATTTGAGATCACTGCTACAATTGTTAGAAAGTAACAATGAATTAACATGTATGTGTAAGCAACTATCTTTGCTAATTCAGATCTTTGTTCAGATTATGACTAGATCCTTCTTGATCAGATGTTCTATTGCAGCTCCAAGTGATCAATCAGAATCCTATCAGATTTATCCTTCACTCTTCATGTCAAATAATTCCACACTTCTTCTTTTTCCTTCCACTCTCTCTTTCCCTCATTCAATCCAAACTTGACCTTTCATATATATTATGGGCCCTACCAAGTCAGCTTGAATATAATTCTAAATAATAAAACACAATTCAGTCTACCTCATATAATAAATTAATTAAATCACTATTAGTCGGATGACACTGAATGCCCGACCATGATTGAAATGCCTGAGTCACTCGGTCAACACTGAACTTCTTCAATACCTGACCGAACTCGGTCAACACTGAAATAACTCATTCTATTCACCAACTGTACTTAGTATGAATGTAGAAATTTGTGTAATAGCACTAGATAAGTGTATATACATGTGTAACATCAATGAAAATATACAATTAAATAATTGTCTTGAACTATCTCCCTCTTTGGCATTGATGGCAACACAATATGTCATAATACAAAGAATTGTAGAGAAACAGAAAAATTTCTTTAATATCCTTAGCTTCATTCTAATTCTTATCCAAAAAACTCCCTCTGACATCAAAGTCTCCCTTTTACTGTATTATCTTCTATGTTGTATATAATAACTGGTTCTTTTACTTCTTCCTTCATTCCTAACAACAATTTCTTGATTTATATGATGTTTGAATAGTTCACTGCTATAGCAACATATTCTACCTCTGTTGTAGACTGTGAGATACAATTATGTTTCTTGCTAGTCCAAGACACTAACCTCTTTCCAAGAAAGAAAGCTCTACCACTGGTGCTTTTCCTATCATCGACACTTCTAGCCTAATCAGCATCAGTGAATGCCTATAAATCAAAGTTTCCACCTTTCTTATACCATAAACCATAGTCTTTAGTACCCTTCAAATATCTCACAATTTCTTTGATTTCCATTAGGTGATTGTCTCAAGGATTAGCTGAAAATATTGCAACAACACCAACTTCCAATGCAATATCAGGTTTGGTGTGAACAAAACATTCCAGTTTTGCAATCATGGATCTATACTTGGTCTGATCTACCTGTTTTGAATCATCCTTGGATAATTTTTGTCCAGTACACATGGGTGTTCCAACAGGTTTGCAATATTCCATACCAAATTTCTTTAGTATCTCCTTGATATATTTTGATTGAGTAATGGAGATACCATCCTTCATTTTATGTACTTTTAATACAAAAAAAAATTGATCTCACCAAACATAGACATCTTAAATTCTTTACTCATAGATACAAAGAATTCTTTGCATAGGTCATCATAACCAGTGAATAATATGTCATCAACAAATATCTCTGCTAATAGTATTTTGTTATGTGGTCCTTCTTTGATGTACATGCTATCATTGGTTCTCTAAAATCTGATACTTATTAGATAGCTATGTAGTATTTCATACTAGGCTTTGAGTGCTTTCTTCATTCCATACAATGCTTTGTGCAGCTTACAAACCATATTCCTTCTGCTAGGATAAACAAATCCTTCAGGTTGTTCAATGTAGACTTCTTCTTCTAGGATTCCATTCAAAAATGTAGATTTCACATCCATCTGATATACTTTGTATACTTTATGTGGAGCATATGCTAGAAGAGTTATGACTCCTTCAGGTCTTGCAACATGAGAAAAAGTTTCTCCATAATCAATACCCTCTTCTTGAGCATATCCTTTACAAACTAGTCTGGCCTTGTTTCTAGAAACTTTACCATTTTCATTTATCTTGTTTCTAAAAACCCACTTGGTTCCAATCACATTATTTTCCTTTGGCTTATGGACAAGGGTCCAAGTTTTGTTCTTCTCAATCTGCTTAATTTCTTCATTCATTGCCTCTGTCCAGCTTTCATCATTCAATGCATGTTTAACAGTTCTAGGTTCAAATTCACTTAGTAAACATGTACCTTTGAGTTTGTTCCTTGTCATCACACTTTTTGTGTGATCTCCAATTATTTTCTTAGGTGCATGATTCCTTCTAACATATTTTTAAAGTACTAGATCATTCAGTCTAGATTCTGGACTTGATCCACTAGGTCTGTCATTCTCAAACATTCTTTCCTGTTCTTCTGTTTGATGCTCGGGTTCCACTGTCTATGACTCAAGTTCCTCTATTTTTGACTCAGTTCCCTTTATCTATGACTCAATTCCCTCTATTTGTGACTCAGTCTCTTCTACTAGCAGATTGGGTTGTACAGTTTGCAACTCAGTTTGCATAATTTATGCTAGTATATTTAGTAGTCAATAGTTCTACTGTCCAATCACCATTGCTTGAGTCATAAGTATAGTATCAGGTTCATGATACACAAAGTTCATGTAGTCTTCAGGATATTAACTGATCTTTTCTTCACATTTTTTTGCAAACTCATCAATCTTGACATGTACACTTTCTATGACTTTATGAGTAGTAAGATTTAGACATTTGTATGCTTTTCTTTTACATGAGTAACCTAGGAATATTCCTTCATCACTTTTTGCATCTAGTTTTCCATTTCTTGCTTCCTTCAAGATGTAGCATCTACTTCCAAACACTTTGAAATAATGAACATTAGGTTTATAGCCATGCCATAATTTGAAAGCTATCTGGTTACTACCTTTCTTCAGTTGAACTTGGTTCAAGGTGAACACTGTAGTGCTGATGGCCTCCTTCCAGTATTTGGCAGCAACATTCTTTTCAATCAGCAGGGTTCTGGCACAATCCATAATGGATCTGTTTCTTCTTTTTGCTATTCCATTTTGTTGGGGTGTACTAGGGGCAGATGTCATCTTTTGATTCCTCCATCATTGCAGAATTCATTGAACTCATTAGAAATGAATTCTCCTCCTCTATCAGATCTTAGGCATTTTAGTTTCTTTCATGTTTCCTTTTCAACTCTTGCAAGATAACATTTGAATTTATTAAAGGCTTCTGATTTCTATTTGAGAAACATGACAGTCTTCATTCAAGAATGATCATCAAAAAATAGAATAAATTACTTCTATCTAATATAGCTTGTTGTTCCAATTGGTCCACATAGGTTAGTATGTACCAATTCCAAGACTTTATCAATATTGTAATTCTTTCTTTTGAAACTTGTCTTGATCATTTTTCCAATTTGACATTGTTTTCATATTGCTAACTCGGGTTTCTTCAAAATAGGAATACCTATGACTCTTTTTTTCTTTCTTATGTTTACCATATTATCAAAATTTACATGAAACAACCTTTTATGCCATAGCTAGATTTCTTCTACTTGTGCAATAAAGCATGAACCTTCAGTGAGATCAAGATAGAATAGATTACATTTTTTTTGTCTCTCAGTTCCGACTAGGTTTCCTTTACCATCTAGGAGCTTGGCCTTACCATTCATGAATTCTACTTTGAGGCCAATTTTGTTTAGATGTGCTACACTAAGTAGATTTCTCCTTAATCCTTGAACCCAATAAGCATTGTCACATTTGATTTCTTCTGTCAGAATAATGTAACCCTTTTCTTTCATAGGGCAAGGTTCATAATTCACAAAACTGACACTCCCACCATCATAATGTTCAAGATATTCAAATTTTGTCTTATCATCAGTCATGTGATGAGAATAACCACTATCAATTATCCATGTGTTATTTTTACTGATGTGTGAGAAAAGTGATGTCTTTTCATCTTCTTCATCTGAATCACTTTTTAATAGAAATATAGACCATTTCCTCTTCTTCTTCATCACTGTCAGAATCTTTAGCAATATAACAAGACTTCTTACCTTTATCCTTGTAGCTTTTGTAGTTCTTGAAATCCTTGAATTTGTTGAACTTTTTCTCATCTTTGTCTTCTTTTTTCAGACACTTTGCAGCAATGTGACCAACCTTATTGCATGAGAAACAAATCAATGGTATATTTCCTTTATATTTTACTTTTGCAGCTCTTCTTACAACTAATGCTTCAATGATGTCAAGATCTTCATCATCAAATTCGTCATGACTTTCACTTTCAATCTGCTTCCCTTTTGAGTATCTATCCTTCTTACCAAGGATAGATTTAGCTTTGAATGCATATTCAAGATTGCTAGAGCTAGGAGAGTAATTGTCAAAGTTGTCCAGCTCAAAAGTTCTAAGCCTTCCCACTAATGTAGCTAGAGTTATGTCGTTATTGCACTTCATTTCTTGAATATCTGAAACTCTAATAGCATAGATAGGAAGTAAATTTCTTAGTACCTTGCTAGCCACTATTGTATCTTCAATTATTCCACCTACAACTCTAATGACACTCACAACCTTCATGATTCTTTCACTGTATCTTGTAATGTATTCTCCTTCTTTCATTTTCATCTGGTCAAATTGTCCTCTTAGACTTTCTTCTTTGGCTCTCTTTACATTTTCATCTCTCCATGAATGTCCTATAATTTCTTCCACATATCATAGGTTGTAGGGAAGTCCTTGAATTCATCAAATTCTGAGTATCTGAGTGAAGAAGATACATAAATCATCATTATGTTATGAAGCTTTTATTCCATCATCTATTCCACGTTCATAGTCCCTATTGGTTCCACATATTTTATTTTCAAAAATTGCAAACCAGCATTTCTGATAGTAGATAGATGTATCTTCATCAACTCTTTCCATGCTAAGAAGTTATCTTTCTTTAGCTTTGGGATCTCCCTTCTGTAAGACATCTAAGATCTTTAGCTTGGGTCTTGAAACCTTCTCTAAAAGCACTTGAAGCTCTGATACCAATTTTTGTAAATGAGATAAATAACTAAGAGGGAAGGGGTCAATCAGTTACTCCAAAACCAATCCTTTGTCCCTTAGATGTCTAAATACATTAACACTGTTACTTGGTTAATTAAGATATTCTTCTGTAACTCGGGTGTCAAAGAAATCTTTATAATATGCAATGAAATTATAATTTAGTGATTAAGTGCAGAAACATAAAAAATGAAACACATAACATATACATAGGTGACACCAAGATTTAATGTGGAAATCCAATATGGAAAAAACCACCAATGTAACTAGTTATTGTTTTTCACTCTTTTGAAGTGAGCCCTACTAGGAGCCAACCTTTTTAAAGGTTACAATAACACACTATTAGGTGTGACCCTGTTAGAGGATTTAATCACCCTGTGAGGAGTGGCCTTTTTAGAGGTCTTCAATACTTCAACATAGAAATGCTACCTTGTGAGAGGATTTACAAAAATATTGTTAAGTCTACTTTGTTAAGAGATTTGAGATCACTCCTACAATTTTTAGAAAGTAATAATGAATTAACCTGTATGTGTAAGCAACTGTCTTTGTTGATTTAGGTCTTATTTCTAATTATGACTAGATACTTCCTGATCACATGTTCTATTGCAGCTCTGAGTGATCAATCAAATTCCTATTTGATTTTTCCTTCACTCTTCATGTCAATGAATTCTACACTTCTTCTTTTTCCTTCCACTTGCTCTCTTTACCTCATTCAATCCAAACTTGACCTTTCATATATATGATGAGCCCTTCTAAGTCAGCTTGAATATACTTCTAAATAATAAAACAAAATTTATTTGGCCTCATATAATCAATTAATTAAATCATTGTCAGTCGGCTGACACTGAATGCCCGACCATGACTAAAATGCTCAAGTGACTCGGTCAACACTAAACTTCTTCAATACCCGACTAAACTTGATCAACACTGAAATAACTCATTCTATTCACCAACTGTGCTCGGCTTGAATGTAGATATTTGTGTAACATCACTACATAAGTGTATTTACATGTGTAACATCAATGACAATACACAATTGAATAATTGTCTTCAACACTTTCTACCTTCCATCAATTTTTTTTATAGATGTACATACGTCACCAAAATATTCTTCAACCAAAGGTAACAAGATTTTCCTCTAGCCATCAACCCAAATAGTATGTTTGTTCAATATTCCATCATGTATAGCATTTTTATCATATTTCTAAGGCCTTCCCAAAAAAAATATGACAAGAATCCATGGGCATAATATCACACAACATCTTATCATAATAATTTCTAATTTTCAAATTCATAAAACATTGTTCACTTACCATAAGTGTGTGCTCATCTTCAATCCATGAAATCTTATAGAGATTTGGGTGCTTCATTCTTTCCAACTGCAAATTTGTGACCATCTCCTTAGATGCTAGATTCTCTGAACTCCCACTATGATTAATTAGTTTTGAAAATTGGTTTGAAACATTGCATATGGTCTTAAACAAGATTTTTCTTATAGGATCTTGCTTATTATTTTCACTCTAGAAGATTCTTCTGACCATCAGGTTTCATTCTTTCTCAGGTTCATTCAGTGAATCTTCTTACACCAAGGCATTTCTACTACTACCAATGTTCTTTCTTCCATGTGTACACTCAAATAAAATATGTCCCTCTTCTCCAAAATTGTAACAAGTTCTTTGGAACCCTCTTCTTCTATATCTACCTCAGGAGTAATTTCCTCTTCCTTTAAATAAACTTCCACCTTTCCACTCGGTCTTTCATTTTTCTTGATATGTTATGTCATGATCAGATCTACTATTTTCTCTATAAGATCTACCTATTCCTCTAGGGAATCTACCACCTCTCCCTCTTTATCTTTGGTCATGTATTTTATTCATTTTATCCTTAGCTTTTATGGAAAATTGATAAGCCTCTTCAATACTCTCCATCTTTACCAAACTGGTCTCTTCTTGAATAGAACTCCTTAATCCATTTATGTATGTTACAATTCTTTCCATGTCATCTTCAGCATGTCTATATCTGATATCTAATCTATAAAATTCCTTCATGTAATCCTTCACAAAGATATCTTTCTACTTCAAACTTTGCATTCTCCTAACTAGCTTAATATGATAATCACAAGGTAGAAACTTTCCCTTCAACTTATTTATCATCCATGCCTTGATATTTTCTTTATCCTTCTTCTTTCAGTCCAATTATAGATGCTCCCACTAAAAGGATTCATGATCTTTCAATTTTGTGCTTGCAATATTCACCTTGTCCTCCTTTGATATTTTTTCATAATTAAATTATTTCTCCATATAATTTATCTAGTATATCAATTAATCTGAATCGAGCTTTCCACTATACTCAAGAGGATTAAACTAAGGTGTGGACTTCATACTTGGAAATGATTTCAAGAATATTTATTTTCCTTGATCCATTATAGGTGCTAGTGTGGTTTCCTCCTACAATTCATTGACTTCATGAGTATGTACAAGATCATGAGGGGCCAAACTATGCCCTTAAGTGGCAATGAAAAATCAGCAAATTAGGGTTAGTCAATTTGACATGAAAATTTGAATTAGCTATCAACCTAATACCGAAAAGTTGTAAGAATAGAATCTGTAGGAAATTGAATTTAGTTTCTAAACTACTAGGCCTTTTCTGAAAAAATATTAATATAATTGGTGAAAAGTATAGCTTTCAATGCAGTATTACAAAAAATTTAGGAAAAAAATAAGAAGTAGGTGTATGTCTGACCACCTTAATCATGATCAAATGATAATATTTTTTTATAATATTTTAGATATACATAGTAGACTCATGCTCAGATGTGACACATATTCTTGTGTAATTTTATTCCAAAAAAATAATTAATTATGAATTTTTTGCTACAATGTTTTCAGAATAAAAAAAACTCTCATGTCTGACCACCTTAACTCATTGAAAACTTTACCAAATTCAAAAAAAATAAATCTCCCATATGTTAGGCGAAGCATAGAATGTGACGCTTTTTTTCAGATTTCAAAAATGTCATACCGTCTGAAAGTTATAGTCATTTTTCAATCAGTATGTAAATCAACACTTTAGAGGTAACTCAATTAGAAAATAACTAATAATTACTTACCGAATTTGAAATTTGACAGCAATTATATCGATAGAAAGATGATAATCTCCTTAAAATACCCTTTTCATTTCTTCAATTTCAGGTGAAGAAAAATTTTTCAGCTACATGGTCGAAGTCTGAATCTCAGAGAAACAGGGGAAAAACACATTTTTGGGACATTTGAAGAGTTGACCAGGTAGGTTTGGTGCACAAAGCAATACCGAGCCTAATTTGGTACCTGATTTTTTCGGGTACCCAAAAATCCCGGTAGAATTTTGAATTTTGAAGTTTCCCTCCCCTTTCTCCCTCTAAATTTGTTTTCAACCACTTTCTCCCTCTAAATTTGTTTTCAACCCCTTTCTCCATCTCATTTTTTAATATTATATATTAGATTAGATTATATATTATATGTTATATATTAGATTATATAATAGATTATATATTATATTATATATTATAAATATTATAGATTATATATATATTAAATTATATATTAGATTATATAATATATATTAATATTAAATGTTACATTATAAATCATATATTATATATTATTTTATATGTATTATATATATTAATATGTATTTAACAATATATCACATGATATCTTCATATTTAAATTGTTTGTAAAATATATTTTATATATTCAATATGATATGTATTATATATTATATATAAAATATTGTTGTATGTATAATAAAATCAAGTATAGTATATATATAATATATATTATACAGGACATATTGATATATAGGTTAATTACACCGGTATAAGGGGTCATAGAGGGTTCCTAGGGGTCCTAACATTTGAGAAAGTGTACTACGACCCCTTAGGTCCCTCTATAGCCCCCGGAAACACATTTGTACACTCAATTGTATTGCAAGGGGTCATACGACACCTTAAGACACACTTTAGTGTTGAAATGTGTTGAAACAGTTCATAGGGACTTCCTAGGGGTCCTAACACATAAGAAGGTGTACTAGGACCCCTTAGGTCCCTTTGTGACCTCCGAGGACACAATTGAGTGTTCCAATATGTTCTCAGGGGTCACAGAGGGACCTAAGGGGTCCTAGTATACCTTATCACACGTTAGGACCCTAGGAAGTCTCATGACCCCTTTCGACACATTAGAACTCTCAAGTGTGTCCTAAGGGATCTTATGACCCCTTGGGAGATACTTGAGTGTCCAATGTTTCGAAAGGGGCCATAGGGACTTCCTAGGGGTCCTAGTATGCCTTATCATGCGTTAGGACCCCTAGGATGTCTCCATCACCCCTTTTGACACATTAGAACACTCAAGTGTGTCCCAAAAGGTCGTATGACCCCTTAGGACACACTTGAGTGTTCTAATGTGTCAAAAGGGGTCATGGTGACTTCCTAGGGGTCCTAGTGCGTGATAAGGAGTACTAGGACACCTAGGAAGTCCCCATAACCCCTTTTTGACACGTTTGAATGCTCGAGTGTGTCCTAAGGGGTCTTAAGACCCCTTGTGACATACTTGAGCATTCAAATGGGTCAAAAGGGGTCATGGGGTCTTCCTAGGGGTCCTAGTACAC